>JASAOM010001097.1:0-245202 GCA_030849085.1 Borovskyia barvae | reverse complement strand
CAAGCTGGTTGCTTCTCAATGTAGAGCTGTGCTATTACCTGGCACGCGCAAGTTCAATGAGGCAGAAGTGTGCCGTACTGCATCTTTCCTTCTTGCGGTTGCCTTTGTGTTTCATTTGTGCTTCAGCAGATACGCTTACGCTTTTTCTTCCATTTTGAGTACCTTTCGGCTCGCCTTGTACCGTGCGTACGCTTCATCTGAGAGGCTCACGAGAGACGGTTGCTGCACGATGGGTCACGGACGATGTGCGACGGAGGACACCAGCTAAGTGGGTGGGTGGGGGGACGCGTTCCACGTGTGCTTAGGGCGAACCGTCTCCCTTCGACAGGGTTCTTCGGTGCCGTGAACCCTCAGCTACGGACCTTTTTTCTTTTTCTTATCGCTCTCTCCAGGGGGACCATATATAGGATTCTGGCCCACGTTTTACCGGGTTTCAGCTACATGTCTCATCTCTCTTTTTGAATGGTGCTCGTTTTCTCTCCCACACGATCATGCATTTTCATCCTCTTGCGAAGTCTTCGAATGTGGGGAAGCCCACGGGCGTTATGACTCATTTGAGAGCCCCCATGCATCCTTCGTCCGAAGCCGTGGCCTGATTCCTTGTGCTTCTGACCCTACCTTGCAACTTCTCTCCTCCCTCTCTTTTCACATTTTCTCATCTCTTGTCTTCCAACTGAAATTCGGGGCCTATGCGTCGGTTCCACTCGCCTCTTTCCAGAGTCCAACCTTTAATAAAAATACCTCTTCCCCTCTCGCTGCGGCACAAGCCTCCCACCTTTCTCTTCGTCCTTCCATACCGCATCATCGCTGCAACTGTTCGAGCCCTTTTTAGCGAAAGACGCACTCGCAAGAACACTCTCTCACCCACACCAGCAGATATTCATCCTTCCATAGCACCTGAGGCACGGGTCGCATCAGCCCCCCCTCTTCTCCCTGCCTCCTCGTCCCGCCCTCTTTTGGTTTTTTTGCACGGTGCCGACAGCTGGCAGTCTCTCATCCGACAAACTACAAGAAAGGAATTCTACACACACACACATATATATATATATCTACGTACCGGTGCAACTCTTTTCTCTACCATAATGGCGGAAACAATCAAATGGAAGAACGCTGTCATCCAGGAGGAAGTGGTCCCTAAGCAAACTGAGATCCGGCTACCCGATGACCTCGCCGAGCTGATCTACATGGCTAAGCTGGCGGAAGAGGCGGAACGCTTCGATGAGATGCTGCTGTGCATCCGCAAGTACGTGCGCCTCAACAGCGAACTGGACACAGAAGAGCGAAACCTTCTATCGGTGGCGTACAAAAACGTCATTACCCCGCGCCGCAACGCGTGGCGCGTGATCACCTCCATCGAGAGCCGTGAAAGCGCTAAGGAGAACAGCGTCACGCTGCCCTTGGTGACAAACATGCGCCGGGAGTTAGAGGCCGAGCTGTCCCCGCTGTGCGACGACCTGCTCAGCTTACTGGACACCTACCTGATTCCCGCCGCTCAAGGTGGGGAAGCTAAGGTGTTCTACTTGAAGATGAAGGGGGACTACCACCGGTACTACGCCGAGATCGACGCCGGTGATGTCCAGCGCCAAGCAGCTCTGAACGCCTACCAAAAGGCCACAGATGTGGCGAACTCTTCCCTCGCCCCCACAAATCCTATCCGCCTCGGTTTGGCGCTGAACTTTTCCGTCTTCTACTACGAGATTATGAAGGAGCATGAAAAGGGCTTCCAGCTGGCTCGCCAGGCGTACGATGAGGCCGTAACGGAGCTTGAGACGCTTGATGACGAGGCCTACCACGAGTCTAACACCATTGTGCGTCTCCTCCGTGAAAACCTCAACCTCTGGACCGACGATCAACTGTAAAGCCCGCACTTCCACCACCCCCGTCCTCGTCCCTTTCCTACACCTCGACGAAAGCAGCCCAGGTGTGGCTCTGCCGCCCCTTTCCCCACTTCTTTGGCCTCCCGTCAAACTCAAACTACGGAAAAGAAAAACAACGGATACTGTCCAGGGCATCCAGGCAGGTTGCGTGATCTGCCCAGCGGGAACGAAAGCACACGAGGAGGTGGAGGATGGAGACTCCCGTCGATACCGTCTTCCTCCCCGCGACCACCTCTCCGATCCCTCTTCTTGTTACGATAGCATTTTTCTTCCTTTCCCCAAGCTGAGTGAGCCTCTCGCTCACTAACATTAGCATCTGATACGCAAAGAGCTTAAGGAAGTCATGCTTCGAGGTCGCTGATACATTCTGATGAAGCCAAACATCTAACGAACAATGGTCACGCGCTCCGATGGAGACGGATCGACAGTGGGTATCGTCTATCGGTAAGGATTGCGCATATCGTTCTTCCTTTCCTGCAACCGCTACGCTACCACACACACACACACACACACACACACACACAAACGACAGGAAAGGACTGAAAGATCAGCCTCCTTCCCCCCCCCCTTCCGTAAACTCCCCCTTCCCCTGGATTTACGTTTCTTCTGCGCCTTCTTCTGTCTGTTCTTCCAGCTCTTTTGTCTTCTCGTTTGACGTGCTATCCTTTCTTTCTTTTCTCCTTCGTAGGTTTCGAAAAAAAAAGTGAGAGACCATTTTTGGTCCCAGGGCGATGGGAATTTGTGTATGTGTGGATGTTTGATCGGTGGGAAAAACGGCCTGGTGAATGCCTTGATGTTGTCGGCGCTCAAGTTTTCTGGATCCCTCCCTCACCACATGCACCTCACTTTTTTTGATTTGTTTGTTGAAGTCTGCACATACCATTGGGGTTTTCTAATCATTGTGCACCATTTTTGCTGTGGTCGGGTGGGCATTCGCATCGGGTGTGATAGCAGATGCAGGTGTGTTGGCTTGTGGTCCATACGCGGTTGGCCTTTTCCTTCTGTTCCGCTGCATTCAATACGGCAACAAATATCGACCTCCTCCTCTCCGTCTTTTGTGCCCCTTTGTTTACTCCGCCTCTGACCTCTTTGTGTGTGCTGCATTAAACTTTCTATTTGATTGGGAGAAGATTTATGTGTGAGATGAGGAGAGGGGAGGAGTAGGATGATATGTATTCGGAGTTCGACAAATCTTACCCTGTTGACTTCATGGAGAAGAAAGGAGAACGTAGCAGATACAGCTGTTCCGCTGTTGCAAAATCTTCTCACTAACCCAGGAAAAATCGGACAATATATTACGTGCGTTGAGAAGGAGAAACAGCAAACGACAAAGAGAACGTTGTGCAGAAAATTCTTTTTGTCTTCCGTTTGGGTTTTCTGAATCGTGCTGGTAGGCTGGCGCGGCGAAAAGAGACAAGGGAAGAGTGAAGATGCCATCATCACCCTTCTTTCCCCCCTCTCTATCTCTCTATTTCTATCGGTCTGGTATTTGATGAAGTGCTGAAACGGTACGCAGGCTGCGCACACGCAGGGGGTATCGTTGCGCTTTTTTATGTACATGTGATGCGATGTGTTGTCTGCAGAAGAGCGCCTTACGTATCATGAGATTAGCCGTTTTTACCCCCTATTCCGTGCCTCACACCTTTACCTATTTTTTTTCTCACGCAGATTCAAATTTGGCTCGAAAAGAAAGAAAAAAGACCACTTGAGGAATGACGGTGTGCGGAGCAGGGAGGGGAAGCGAAAAGGGGGGAGGGGGGCGAAGCAAATCGCTGACAACGTCCTTTGCCGGAAAACAAAATGATTTATGTAGGGGTAAAGAGAAGGAAGATGAGGTTTTAAATGGACTTGCTGAGATGATTGAATTGGGAAAAAGAGAGACGGGAGACCGAGCTCATGCACCACCTAGAAGAGGGGGCACTACTGCAGCAGAGAGAGAAAAAATGGGGCTCCTTCCCTCAAGGGACGGATGCACGAGCGGGATTTGCTCCTTCTAGGATGTGCACTTCTCTATATAGTGCGTAAAGAAGCAGCCTGCTTTTCCTGTTGACCTCACCCGTGCTGCCGCCCCTAGCCTGTGCCCTCGATTCTCTTTTTCCGTCCTCTATTCTACGGTTGCTTTCTTTTTGAATCCTATTGGTTTGCCACATTACGGTAGTTCCAATGTGCTTTTCCCCACGCGCGGGAGGGTGGTTCGCCCGTTTCATCCATGTTTCACCACCTGTAGCACCTTCAACAAATTTTCATTTTTCTTTTGTATCTTTGTGTTTGTTTTTCTTTTCAGCTCGATGATCGGTGACGCTAACGTGATGATGACAAAGATGATAGGCTCTTTTGTTTCTCTTGTTGTTTAGGGTGGGGAGGGCGGGATACCTTTGCTGTCGCTGCCCCTCCCTCCTCCCCTCGCCTTCTGTGTTCCATCTCTCTTTTTTTTTTGGTGTGAAGCTGGTTTCTTTCCCCTCTTGTGTTTGGCCTTAGTTTCTTTTGTATATTTTGTTTTCGATTCTGGCGCGAGTCCACCGCCCTCTCTCGCTCCTCTTTTTCTTTTTTTCGGTGGTTGGGAGGGGGAGATGATGTCGTGGAGGGTTTTTTCTTTTGTTTGTTTCGGTTTAGGTGCGGTGCTCATTACTGATAGGCTTTCGTAAACTACCCAAGGTGGTGCCCATTGCTTTCATTCTCCCTCCCTCCCTCCCTTCACTCTCGCGTCTGCCACTACAAAAGGATGCGCGTGCGAGAGAAAGCAACCCGAGGGTGGGTGGGGAGGACAGCACATCGACCTGTGTGAACCGTGGGAGGGGAGGGAGGAAACAGCAGAGTGAGGTGTGGGGCAGAGGTACCCAACTCAAGAAGTGCACAAGGCCAATTATTCGCTGTGGAGGCACATCGAACATGCATGCGCCCTTCGAGCCCCACAGCTTGACGACTTCAACGTGGAGTTGGATGAGTAGTGGCGTGAATACGAAATCTTTCTCCAGCCGCTTATCCTTCACTGTCCTGAGAAAGCGACGGTGCGACTGCACCGCGTCGGCATCTTTTTTTCTGAGAGGGCACAGGAGCCTCTCGCTGTCCGTCATGCCTTCATATCACTCTCTCTTGCTCTTCATCACCTTTTATGGATTTTTTTGATGTTGCTTTGCTGAAGCCGAGTGGGTGGTCACTTTGCTCTGGAACACCACCACAGCTCGCTCACTCTCGATCGGGATTGCCAGTGGTCGTGCCCAGCGTCTTCTCTAGGCGTTCAGGGACAAGGAAGGGGGGGGGCGTCAAGTGGCGGAGTTTGGATAATTCAGCTGTCGTGGTACGATCCTTCCTGGCGTCACACACAAAGACGCGCTTCCTCGCTTTCACCGACATTCTACTTTTTTCAGTTGGCTATACCATGAAGGGTGGGGAAGGAGAGGCGACCAGGTAGGCCAAATGCAATACGTAACTCTTTCCCCGCCCTACCATAAAGCACCCGCAGGCCTTCCATCGTCCCGGAGCATCCTGCAAACACTCACACATCCGCTTACAACAGAAGATCCAAGCTACCATATTTTTATTTTTCTATAGAAGTAACTCCCTCCCTCCCCCGCGTGAAAATCTCCGCCACATCCTTTCCTCGGGTGAAACAACGATCCAATTTGGATCGCTAACCAGTTGGGAGGGGCCGCCGTGGAAATATCAGTCGATTCACTCAGGTGTCCGTATATGGATAGATAAGAGAAACTCTCGCCTAACAGCTCCTTCCAGCATAGGAGGATAAGAAATTAAAGACTGTACCGCTCTCTGCTGGTGTGTGTGTGTGTGTGTGTGTGTAAATAATATCATTCACCAGGAGGACAGTAGGGAGGCGTGAGTGGCACCTTTGCCGGCACAACGAGGGAGAGTAAAGGAAGCGGGGAAAAGGAGAGAAACCCGAGAAGTCAGTCATTGCGATGCCAACATGGCTCAATGTGGCTGAAAAACCGAGCGTCGCTAAAGAGGTGGCGCAGAGCCTCTCTGGTGGCAGCTGTCGGACGACACAGTCATTCTCGCGATTCAACCCCGTCTTCGAATTCAACTTCGAGGGGAAGACGATGCTGGTCACATCGGTGGCGGGGCACCTCATGGAGACTGAGTTCCCACCCCACACGCAGAGCTGGTCTAGCTACCCCTTCCAAGGCCTTTTTACCGCGCAAATAACGAGATCTGTTCGGGCTGACCTTGAGCCAGTAAAGAGAAATCTAGAGTCCCTCGCTGGTCGCGCTGACACGCTTGTTTTGTGGCTAGACTGCGATCGGGAAGGGGAGAATATTTGCTTTGAGGTGATGCAGGTGGTGCAGAGTAAGCGACCGAGAGTGCAGGTGAAGCGCGCCCACTTTTCCGCTCTCACCGCGCGTGATTTGCTGAATGCGGTGCATCATCTCCAATCACCCGACAAGCGCCTCTCGGACGCTGTGGAAGCCCGGCAGGAGATGGATCTCCGTATCGGGGCCGCTTTTACGCGCTATCAGACGGTCAAGTTCCGGCACCTGTTCGAAGAGGTGCCTGGTGTGCTGAGCTTTGGGCCCTGTCAGTTCCCTACCCTTGGCTTCATCGTGCGTCGCTATTGGCAACAGCAGGGCTTCGTGTCCGAAGACTTCTTCACTCTGCACGTGCAACACGGCGACATCCGGTTTCACAGTTGTCGCGGTTCTATGTATGATCAAGTGGCGGCAACGGTCATCTACAAGGATATGCTCGAGCAAGCTGCAGAAGAGGAGCACCAGTGCCGCATCACCAATGTGCTGCAGCGGCCTAGTCATCGGCGGCCGCCGGTGCCGCTGGCTACCGTAGTTCTCCAGAAGCTGGCAGCGACACATCTCCACATTCCTTCAGAGCGCTGCATGACGCTCGCCGAGTCGCTCTACCAAGAAGGGCTCATATCCTACCCACGCACTGAGACAGACTCCTACACCTTCCAGGAGACTGAGTTGCTGGAACTCATCCGTGTGCAGACCACGAATCCGGATGTTGCGGAGTACGTGTCGGGTATGCTAGCTGATACCGCCACGCGCGTGCGGGCACCACTGACAGGTGGCCACAACGACAAGGCACATCCGCCCATCCATCCCACTAAGCCTTGGAATGCGACGCAAGATGAAAAGGGTAAACTGTACAACCTCATCGTGCGCCACTTCCTCGCTTCCCTTTCACCCGATGCTGTGGCGGCCACGACGCGCGTGTCCGCGGAGTTCGGCGGCGAGCTTTTCTCGACGGGTGGAACCACCATTGTGCAGCGTGGATGGCTCGAGATCTTTACTTACGAACGGTGGAACAACACGTGTATACCGAACTATCAGAATGGTGAGAAGTTTGTGCCGACGGCAGTGCATCTGAACAGAGGCACCACCACCGCCCCGCCAAACCTGACAGAGACCAACCTCATCTCCTTGATGGATAGCAACGGCATTGGCACTGATGCTACGATAGCGCAGCACATCAAAACAGTTCTGGATCGCCAGTATGTCAAGCGAGAGGGTCAGTCTTTGGTGCCGACGACGCTGGGGATCGCGTTGGCATCCGCCTATGAAGCCCTCGGCTTAGCAAGCTTACTGCAGCCGCAGTTGCGGGCGCAGATGGAGTTGGCCATGGGGGATATTGCGAACGGTACCGCCACCAAAGAGCAAGTGGTGAAGGCGGCCATTCAGCTCTACGAAGAAATTTTCAGTCGTCTCATGGCTAGCACAGAGGCCTTTCATGAGGAACTGAAGCGCCACCTCAAACCAGCGACTGAGGTGGACGTTCAGGCTGCGGAGTACACGGTGGAGAAGAAAAACTATACCACGTGTGGCGGCTGTGGTCAGTCTATGGACCTCGTCGTGCAACGCAGTGAGCGCGCCGGTGAGGTGTGGGGTGTGTTGTGCCGGACGTGCAACAAACTGTTCCGTGTCCCCAATGCGCGCCTCAACGTCGTTGAGCCGCTGACTCCACCTCATACCTGCCCGCTTTGCGGCTACCCAGTGCTTCATGTCACGAACCGCGAGAAGCAAACGTCGCACACAGTCTGCCTGTACTGCTTTACCAATCCTCCTTCATCGACCGCATCGGGGGTGAACGAGGCAGGGGGCGGTGGGCTCGAGCATACGAATATGCCTCCAGACATTGAAGCCGCTGCATCTCACTTCCGCTGCTTTCACTGTACGGCCGACTGCCCCCTGGCCAAAGGCTTGAGCACCGTGGGTATCACCACCTGCATCGCCTGTCGCCAGAACGAGCTTCGGCTGCGTGCTGGGACGAATGGGTTCTTCCTTTCGTGCAGTGGATACCCGAAGTGCCGCTTGCTTGTCTCGCTGCCGGCCGCCGTCTCCGTCAAGCCCAGCCCTTCGCAACGGTGTCCCTCCTGCAACGCGGTGCTACTCATGTTTGATTTTGGCGGCCTGCAAGGCGTGCCAGGGCTGAATAGGGTGGATACCATCTGCGTTAGCTGTGACGTGCGCATCAAGGACTACATCACGGTAAAGGGTCTACCAACAGCCGGTGCCGCGGCTGATACAGAATCTCTCGTCTCCTCTGCTTCGGGGACGTATACGCTTCCCTCAGTTGCCGCGGCCAGTTCTCGCGGAGGGCGAGGGCGAGGGGGCCAGCGAGGCGGGTGGGGTGCAGGCACCAGGTCAACCGCTTCCACCAATGTGGTGTGTGGCTGTGGTGTGGCAGCGAAGCAGCTCGTTTCGCGCAAGGAAGCATCGAAAGGCAAACGGTTCCTCACGTGTGCAAATCGGCAATGCTCCTTCTTCCAGTGGATGGATTAATCTCGAACAAGATATTCTCTCTCTCTCCATCCTGTTGGGTGGTGTCTGCCGAGGGACGCTACTCCGCCTCTTAATCATATACACCCATACGATGGGGTTTCGCTCCCCTGCCATTGCGATCCTTTTCTCCTCCGCCTCTTCCGTTGCTGAATGGGGCGCGGTGAGGGCGCCGAGCAGGGTGAAGACCGCCAGGTCTTCACTCGGCCAGTGAATGCACACGTATTGGAGGAGGAGATCTAGCCATCGCCTCTACGGGGGAGAGTCATGAACCGTCGCATGCACGGGAAGGTTTGGGAACGCAATGATGTGGAGTGTACTGCACGTTGACTCGGCTCTCATGCTGCACGCTTCTTCTCCATTTTCTTCTCGGGCTCTGCTTTCACATCACACTCTCCCGCATCGCGTAGACGGTATACTTGATAGAAAGAGGGCGGGGAGCTTTCACGGTCTCCCTCCTTCTTTTCAACCCCAACGCCTTCGAAGGCCGTCGTTTCCTTTCTAGGCTTTGCTTTTTCCATCCCTCCGGAAGAAAGCAAACCCCGTTTTCACTGATTGCTGCTGACATCATTTTAAAACTCGCTTTCCCTCACTTTTCGCTGTTTTGAACTGATGGTTACTCCTTTCACCCTCTTTCTCGCTCATCTTCGACGGTGACCTTCGTCTTTCTTGTCGCCGTCGGCCCGGCTATCAACCTCCGGTAAAGATGTTGTGCAATTTTTTTTGAGCGTGATACCTCTAAGAAAGAGCCGCATCAGTCCCTCAGTTTCACATTTTACTATCTATCTCTCTCTCTTTCTTTCTTTCTCTTCCTCTGGATGTCGATTTCTCTCTCTGTGTGAAAGGTCTGACATTACATATATATATATATATATACATCACCATTCCGTCCTGTTCGTCTCCCGAAAAGTATTTATGCACTGACGTCATTCTGTCTAAGCTTGTTCTTCTCTTCCTCCTCCCCTTCTCTCTTGATTATACGCGCCGCAGTAAGCATGTCTGCCTCATCCCCACCAATGCCCCCCGCCCCGCCGCCCGCCCTCCTTCCCTGTGAAGAGCCTCCAATCGGCACGCAGCCCACCCCCAAGCCACCTGCCACCATAACTTCCCACAAAAAATCCTCCACGTCATCCTCTGCTGTGCAATGCGACAACTGTAAACGGCGGGGTCATCTGCGCCGCAACTGCCCTACTATAGTGTGCAACTTTTGTGGGGGTATTGGACATTTTAGACGTGACTGCCCCCAAGAGGCGTTGAAGCGGGTGCGACCCACGGATGATGTAACAAATGACGAAGCGGAACTCGGGGAGGAGTACCGCTGTTCGGTGTGCCGCAACTGCGGCTCGTCGCGCCACATCCAAGCGAATTGCCCAGTGCGCTTTCAAGCTTTGGAATGCTTCCAGTGTCATCAACGCGGACACATGATGACGACGTGTCCGCAGACGCGTTGCTACAACTGTGGCACTTTCGGTCATAGCTCTCAGATCTGCCATAGCAAGCAGCACTGCTTCCATTGTTCACACTCGGGGCACCGATCGTCCGAGTGCCCGATGCGCTCAAAAGGGCGTGTGTGTTACCAGTGCAACGAACCGGGTCATGAGGCAGCCCAGTGTCCTCGGGGCCAACGGTGCCGCATGTGTCATCGTCCTGGTCATCTTATAGCCCACTGTCCGCAAATTGTGTGCAATCTCTGTCACGAAAAAGGTCACACAGCAGGCGTTTGCGCGAACGTGCGCTGTGACAACTGTGGAGGCAATCATGATACACCGCATTGCCACCAGCCATACTTGCCATCTGTGACACACGACCGCATCTCGGAAGAGCGATCGGCGTCTCAGCAGACGGATTCGTCCTCACCGCAGAGCGACGATGCAGAATGTTCGAAGCGGGTTAGTGGGCCCGCCACACCGCTCATGGATGAAGAGGAAGGAAGTAATGATGAAGCAGTCGTACCAGCGGTGCAGTCCCCTGTCCCTGCGGTGCCTCCTTACACCCCAGTTGAGGAGTCCTGCAGAGACGGGCGTGTCGCGATTGTGGTAGACGGCTCCTACTTTGAACGTTGTGTGACGCTCGAACGAAAACGAGGTGACCCCGGCTACTACCACAACATTGTTGATGCCTTGCGCTACTCGATCAGCTACATCGGCGACATCTTCCGGCGTGAACCGTTCGCATTTTGGTTCGACACGGATACGACGGCCTTTACAGAGTTCGTGGAAACATCGATGCCTCTGCCGCATCGCGAGCGGGCCTTTCGAGAAACTGCGATGCGTAAACGCCACTTGACAGATGCAATGAACAGCGGCCGCTCGTTGCCGAACGTTGTGGCGAAGCTGGTGGGTGGCATGAAGCGGCAGCGGGGGTTCACAGAGGATGGTCCAGGGCACGTCTGGGTGCAGACGGGTGTCGATGTTGCTACTGCCACCTGCGTCATCGAGCTCTTCCACGACTACCGTCAGTTCCAGCAAGTCGTACTCCTCTGTGGTGACGCTGATGTCTACCCAGCGGTGCTGTACTGCAACTCCATTCGCCGCTCTTCGCCCCAGCACGCTCAACGCAATCCTGTGCGAGTTTGTGGTACTTCCACGACCATGTCGAAGGTGTACGGTCAACAGCAGGACCTAATGGACTTCCTCCCTCGAATACTGCTCGACCGTCCATCCCACACGGAAGAGGGTCGCACCATAGAATTTCCCTCCTACAAAGTCTTCAGCTCTGGAAATTAGCACATATATGTATATATAGAGAGAGAGATCGATACGTATGGTCGCTGGTGTAGTTGCGTGAGGTCGGCACCTTTTCTTGATGCGCAGGAACGCCGTTCGTGCGTTCAAGCTGAAGGTACGCTTTTGTACGGAATGTGCGTCTAGCACTCCAGCGATCCGTTCGGGAGAACAACGCGAGGTCGAAGGCAAATCGGGATGTTCTCGCCTGCTTAATATATATATGTCTAGTAAGAAGGAATGCAAAGCGCAGTCCAATGCCCATCGAGTCCGCCCTAGCGTGGACATCCGAAAACCCCTGTCTATCTATTATTTTTTTCTTTTTTTCCCTACAAAAGATTTTCTTTTTTTGTGAGTTCAGGTGAGGACGTGCGGTCCTCGTCGATAAGTTGCCTTGGGCGTGGATGTCTGCACTCCCACCCCATAGTTGTTTTTCTCCTGTGTGCATGTGTGCAGAGCACCTGAGGGTGGGAAACTCTGAGCAAGACTTTTTTTTGTTTGGTGCTTCTCTCCAGCTACTGCTCTCGGACCCTTCGGACCTCAACATTTGAGGTCTTCGACTTTCCCCCTAATTCTTTCGACTAACTGCCGATGCTAACAGTCCTTTGTTTTTAATCTTACCCCTTCACCCTCCCTCGCCCTCACCCTCCGACTCTCCGAAAGTCCGTATGTGCGTGGATGACACTGTGTGGCCTCATCATTTCACTCTTCTTCCTTTCGACGTGACCGCTTCTGTTCTTGCGTGCGGTAAAAAATGGAGCGGAAGAGGGTGATGTGCAAGCACGCATATCTAGGCCTATATATATATATATATTTGCTGCTTTCTCGCTCTTGCCGTAGAGGTTTGTCTCTGCGTCTTTGTATCGTTCTTCTGCCACTGGAGGGAGTATGAACCCCCCTCCTCTCTTCACGTACGCGAGGTGGTCCCGCCTGGGAGAGAGGCTTTGTGCATTCTGGAGGGAGAAAAAGCGAATGCCAAATTCCCGTTCACTCACCCCGTTTTTTTTTTCCGAAGGGAAGCGAATTTTCAAATTTTAAGCTTCCTATAGATGAATATAAAGGTGGGAGTGGTCCGCAATTTTCATATCTTAAGCTGCGCTCCCGCCACCGAATATGCTGCTTCCCCATCCCCGTTTTCGATTTGCTGCTGATTCGTACCTCGAAGCAAACGCACCATAAGCAGTTATTCCTCTTGTTTATGTAAGCGTTTGTGGGTGTGTATCTGTAATGATACCCTGCGATTTTTGGTACATCTCTCATTGTGTTTCTTTTTGTTTAGCAGCTCTCTCTCTCTCCTTGTTGATCTACCATCAGGTCATCGTCTGTTCATAGGAAGGCGCAAAAGCTAAGCGATAACCGCAACATAATCGATGGCATTCAAGAAAGCAAAAGGAAGAAGAAATGATTCAACTTTTGACTTCACTTTACTGTAGGAGGACACATGAGCACCTCATCTTTGCTCTTGGGTTGCCCAGTGTGTGCTCCTCGCAGATCAAGCTCAGACGCAGGACTAGCGGACTGAGACGCATTTGGCTGTACTTCCCCATTCATTTTTCCTTCGCCGTGATATCCTCCTCTTCATGATGTTCCACAACCGCTATGATACTTTCGTTACTTTACGACGAAGATGTACCTATTCGAGGTCCCTCGTTTTTGGTGAATGCGCACGCACCTGTCGGGAAACACACAAACACACCTCTTTTTTTTTCACGGAGAAGTGCTCTCTTCGCTGCTAATTCGAAGGGGAAAAGGGTGGTGAAGGGCAGCTTGTTGATGTTTGGCCAGAGCGGACAGAAACGACCTGAAGCAATTGAATTTTTGTAGAACCTCTGATGTCCTCCCGTGGGCGTGAGGTCACCATTCCGCCGGCGTACTACGACACGTGCGCGCGCGTTCAGCAGTACTACGGAAATCCACTCCCCGCTTACCGTCAGAGCCCGCCGCCGAAGGACTACATTCGGCAGGTCTGCACGCTTCCGGCGAGTCAACCGAACGTGGATCTCGTGCTGGAGTGTTTTCCACTGGCCACTCCGAGCACTCGGAGTGGGTCGTCGCCCAGCGCAGTCGGGATGGGCGGCACATCGCGGCCACGAAGCAACTACGCCAGCCGTGACGACCTCGAGTTGCGATACGCCAATCTTCTCTCTCGCATTACGGATGAGTATTCCGCATCGCCGGCGAAAAACTAAAAAAGAAAAGTAATTGGCCTGAAGATGGGGTGTGTATTCGCTTTTTTTTGGGGGGGGTGAGTGGTGGCTTCCCCCCCCCCCCCCCCCCACACACACACGTTTATCCCGAGTTATCCCATTCTCCTGTTGTGGCGTAGTGTCGCTTGCTCGTCACCCCTCCCTCCCTCTCTTCCTCTCTCTTATTCTCGTCGAGGCAGTTACGCCTCTAATGGGTGTTGCCAGGAATGCATCAACACATCCTGAGGCTGAGTGGACCGGCCAGAAGGCCGTGGTGGGGGGGGGCGGAGGGCAGACGGCGGCGAAAGAGTAACAATCGATAAGGCATTTCTCTCACTGCTCGTTGCATTGGCGTGGGAGCTCACTTATCCTTCTCTTTGTTTGCATGTGCGTGTTTTGGGGAGACGTTATCGCTAGTGCGAAGCTGAAGTGTTTGCTGTCTTCCATCTTGCTTACCGTATAGTTGAAGACACTTTTGTGTGTGTGTGTGTGTGTGTGCTCCCCTCGTGCAGAACGCGGATGAGGGAATCGTGTTTCTGCTAGCGCTGAAGTGCATGTGAAATACAGAAGAATTCTCCAATGAGCACCATGAATGCTCTTTTTTTTTCATGATGTACTCTTGTGAAACACGTAAGACCAGACTGTGAATCGGTGGGTTCTCCTACCGAATATCTTTATATCCGCTCAAGTCACAAGTCGAGCATCGTTCACACGGTCTTTGCTTGCTTTCCCTTTCTCCTCCTCTCCCTTCACCGTGGCAACAATGCCTACGTTTTTATGTTTCGACTTCTCTGCTTCCTTCGGGTACCTCTACCTTTTTCCCCTCACCCTTTCGTGTGCCCGGGCTGCCACTTGTTTAAAACGCTGGTGGATACCCTCGCAAATCTCCCTTCCGCTCCAACAATCTTTCGCCTTCTTGTCAGATATGTAGCGGCCCGACTGCCTTTCATCACTGCCGGCGTGTACGCGAAAGGCGATATCCCTGGATGTTTCAACTTGATTTCCACGGAGGTTTAAGGGTGGCACGTCGATGCAGAAAAAGACTCACTCAGCAATGAATGAAGGTTAAGAACATCAGACGTGGTGTTGCTGCAGTGGAGGTGCGGCGCGTGTGGGTCACTTGGAAGGTGCGGCGTGGTATGCGCGTGGTACCCCTAGATCGACACCTTCATGGTTCTGCTGGCTTGATGAATTGAATTTTTCCCCCTGCCTTCTTCCTCCTCGGAGTACTTTATTTCGCATTCGAACTTTGTTACATTGAGAAGAGCGGGAGAAAAACAAGTCAAAATCGAGGCGTATGCCACTGCCTACCCGCAGTACATTTTTCTTACAGTGTGAGAGTCGTTGATGTGTCAAGCGGCGTGGCATCAGCGCTAAAATGGGTCTCTCATGTCTTGAATAGTCGACGGTGACGCTAAATTCGCGTGTCATTACTCCTATGTATGTGTTATCGTTGTTGGCGAATATAACGTTCCAGAGCAAGCTACGTTGATGCCGTCTTGGCAACCTCGGTAAGGTTTTCCTCGTCTATTCGTACTACCCCGTACCTTCTACCACATCTTCCTTACCAAATCCCATCTTCTCTGTACCCCCTCCCTTCCCCTCTTTTCTCTATTCTCCCCCCCCCCCCCATCTCCCGAACTCCATCGCACAACGTCATTGCCATCACCACGACGGCGACCACCACCACCCGTCTACAACCCGTACAAAGGATTTGTTTTCCGCCGCGAACGCTTTTCCAAAAAGGCGAAAAAGGCGAAGGCGCGCTGCAGCTGGTAGCTTTTCCTCGATACACTATTCGAACACAGACGCGAATCACTTTTGGTTTGGATCGTTTCGACCTATCGGGCCTTCTTCCCTCTCCTCCTCCTCCTCCTCCTTCGTGTCTCAGCGATGACCAGTAGTGATGAAGATTGCCCTGATCTGATATCGGCGCGCGTGCCGGTTACGGTTCTTACCGGCTTTCTTGGCAGTGGAAAGACAACGTTGCTGCACTATATTCTTTCTGCGCATCACGAGATGCGCATTGCCGTGATCGTGAACGAGTTCGAGTTCGGCAAGACAATTGAAAAGGGTTTGACATTGAAGAGCTCTGAGAAACCGGATGATGAATGGCTCGAGTTGAACAACGGATGCATGTGTTGCACAGCTCAAACTCAGACGGTCAAGGCTCTCGAGTCGCTGATGCAGCGTAAGGGTACCTTCGATCTTATTCTGGTGGAAACTTCAGGGTTAGCGGACCCAGCCCCGGTTGCGGCGATGTTCTGGCAAGACGCTGCCCTCTGTGGCTTTCTCTACCTCTCTGGCATCGTAACCCTAGTCGACTCGGTGAACATTTGCCGCTACCTACAGGATGAGGATGTGAAGCAGGAGGCTGTACGTCAGATTCTCTTAGCGGATAAGGTAGTGCTGAACAAATGCGACATTGCCTCTGACGATCAGCAAGACGCGGCCCTGGCGGCGGTTCAAGAAATCAATCCAGTGGCGACTGTGATTCGAAGCTCCCATTCGCGTGTGCCGAACTTGCGTGAAATTCTCTTCATCGATACGACCCGCACCGCCCCAGAACTAGAGCATCTGCACACGCATCACTCCTCGTCCATTACCGCCCTATCCCTGGAGTTCTACGATGTGGACCATGACCTCGCCGTCCACTCGCAGCGTGATGTGGACGCCATCTGCAAAGAGCTCTTGTATAAGGTCGAGGAGTACGGGTTTGAGGTGGTCCGCTGCAAAGCTGCCATATGGAAGTGTGAGGGTGGGCAGTACAGCCTTCTCCAACTGCAAAGCATCGGGGAGCTGTATGATGTGACGCCGATGGAAGGGCAAAGCGTTCCTTTTGGTTGCACCCGCGCTCTTGTTCTGGGAAAGAAGTTGGACGAGGAAAAAGTGCGTAGTATTTTCGCCAAGCGCCTCACGCCAACCAAGTAGAAGGCGGTTGCTCCTCCCCCCCTCCCCTTCCTCACACCACTCCTTTTTTCTTCCTCGTGCATTCCAGCCAACCAGCAGACACGTTTAGAATCTGGGTGGCCAACGTTTATTATTTCCGTGGCGGTCTTCTGTGATCGACTTGCGGCATTTCCACACTTCTGTTGTTTCTCTGTCTCGTAATTTCCGTCCTCACCCCTGCTACGCGCTGGATGCGTCTCTGTTACCTTTAGTCTGCAAGGCAACGAAGGGAAAAGGGGTTGGCGATACGGTATTACCCCCTACCGGATGCTCCCTCGCCTTCCTCTCCCTCACACACCACGGGATGAAGCATCGCACCCAAACCTGAAATTTAGAAACATTCGCTTGGGTTTTTTGTATTGGACGTGTGTGCTGAGACTTGTTCAATTTCCGCTTTTTACTCGGTAAGCAGCGGGAACATGTAGGGTGTGCGGCACTTGGTAAGCGAGAGGTGCGTCTGTGTGTTGCGAGTGAACTGCTCCAGAGAGGAAAGACGCGCCGTCATGCCGCATGAGCTGGAGGATGCCTAAGGTGATGCCGGTACGGTTTGTATGAATTTCGCTACGTCTCCCTCTCCCCTGGCACAGTTGCGTCTAATCACTGCGCATGCCGGCCTCGCCTCATCCAGAAAACAGCACAACAATGGTTTTTCCTCGTCTTCACACCTGTCGTCTCTCACGTTCCTGTAACCCTCTTCTCTCTTTCTCCACCCCCTTTTCTTCTTTCATTACGCACACGAGAAACGGCCTTCCCACGCACATGTTTGTTCCGCGCAGAGTATTACCACCTCTTGCGCTCAGAGAACAACTTTGGGGAGCCCTGTGTGTCGACTCACCACCGAGGCAGCCGTGCCACCGACAAAATAAAAATAAAATACATCCACGTGCCACTAACGCAACAGATATCGGTGTGGTGTGCCGATGGAGGAAAAGTTCCTTAAGCAGCGCCAAGAGCGCGAGGAGCAGCGCCTGGTGCGATCCCTGGCCACCGAAGAAAGCACCGTCCAGCGCCAACAGTACGAGGTAGAGGCGGAGAAGTTGGAAGCAGAGGTTCTGCAGCTTCTGCAGGCAGGCAGCATCGTGGAATCCCAGGAGCAAATCGATGCGCTGCGTACTCTAGTGCAAGACACGGCAAACAGTATCTCACTCACGGCACACGAGATGGCGAAAGCAAACGCGGTACTGGCACGACTTCAGCAGCTCGTGCTGGAAAAGCAAAACAGCGTGGTACCGAAGAAGTTCAAGTTCTCCTCCCGCTTAAAGTCGAAGCCTGAAGCCGGCGTTGCTGCAGAGACACCCAAACCTGTGGAGAAGCACAGTGCAGCCACCAGCTCCAGCGACACTCTCACGGGCTTTGGCAACGCGTACGGACCGTTCACGAACACGACTGTTTTCATTACCCACTCCAAAGGGGCATTCGTCAGGGATTGTACTGATTGCAGCATCTACTGCCTCCCCATCGCCGGATCCGTCTTTTTCGTGAACTGCGCCAACTGCAAAATCTACGTTGCCTCTCACCAACTTCGGTTGAAGGACTGTGCACGGTTGGACCTCTACGTGTGGTGCGCCTCCACGCCCATCATCGAAACGTCTCGCGAGATGCGTTTCGGGCCATATCGTTGCTGGGCGGGACTCCTCCACTCCTTCGCAGCAGACGGAAAAGAATATGGGACCCACGGGGATTGGGTGAGCAGCGTGGGCGAGATTGCGGACACGGCGCGCACGGAACTCAACTACACCAACGTGGACGACTTCCAGTGGGTGAAAAAGACGGCAAGCCCTCACTGGCGAGTGATGCGCGCTGAGGAGGAGGAGGTAAGTTCGGTTTCGTTTGGGCCTGCTACCCCGCCTACATCCTCCCCCTTCGGCGGTCAGTTGAACTGAAACACCTCTTCTGTGCCTCCCCCCAAAAGGGAGCTCTCGCTTAGGTCTTCATATACTTCGAAAATGGATGTTCTGCTCTCCTTATCACTCTATTTTATAGGTTTTTTATGCGCTGCTGAAGATAGAACGGAAGGGAACACACAGAAGGAGAGTGGGTGGAGGATATCACGCACGTAGCAGCGCCGGTGATGCACTACGCAATGTCTGTGAAAATTCCTTGTTCGCTCCCGATGTATGGCAGCTGGTACAGTAGCGAGAAATCCGCATCTTCACTGTTTTTTAATACCGCGCTGCTTTTTCTCCACTGCACACCCAACACGTATTTGTGTAAGGCCCATCAGAGAGAAAGAGATAAAACTTAACTTGCCTTGCTCGCCTCCGCAGCGAAGTCAATCGGTTTCTGTTCTCGATAGGGGATGGACTCTGGGAACTCTGACCTTTTCTTCCCTCTTCCCTCCTCGAGCGGATGTCAGGCGATGCGCCAGGTCGTACTGAACTCGTTAGCGGGTGCTCCAGAGGATTCGATGGGAAGGGGGAAGGTGGCACGCGTTGATTTTGGCTCCTACGCCAACTCGTGCGGGTTTGTGTTACCCGCTCGCTACGCGAATCAGTCCATATGTACTAGCTTACAAGCGTTGCATCAGCGGAATGTCGTGTCGCCCCTTTATACCGTCGAGCACCTCCCTCTCCTCTCTCCTCGACCCCATGAGGCATACTCCCACAAACGCACATGCTCACAGGTATACATACGTCACATCTATCGTTGTCGTTTGATCCCATTGCAGAAGAGAGAGAAAAAACGCTCTCGAGGTCGCTGGAATGCTGTGGTGGCTTCCCTTTACGTCGCTGTCGCAGTCATCGTGAATCTGCTAATTGAGAGCCCATATATATATTCAGAGGGGGGGTCCTGCTACTGCGTTGAGCTTCGCATGAAAAAATGAACATACGTCAACGCAAGTCGGAGCGCCACAAGGAGGCGCTTCGAAGTTTGAGTCAGGAAGGTGAAAATAAGGTCTGCTTCGACTGTGGGGTTCGTGGGCCACTGTACATCGTTTCTGATTTCGGCATTCTCGTCTGCTCGGGCTGCAGCGCCGTCCACCGCTCTTTTCAACACAAGGTGAAGGGGATTACCATGAGTGAGTTCACTGACGAAGAAATCGCGTGTTTTGCCGCCTGTGGCAACGATCGAGCCAAGAGCGTGTGGCTGAGCTCCTTTCGGGGTAATTTACCGCGCTCTGGGGACGTTGTGGCCTTAAAGGACCACGTTCGCGCCACCTTTGTGGAGCGGCGTTACTGGGACGCACAGGAGTACACTGCCCTGCATGAAGCATTGACGCATGCCAACGAGCCCCAGCAATCTGCTCCTGTATCCCGGCCTGCTGCAGTGACCCTTGCACCACCGCCCTCCTCCGCCGTGCGAGCGGCCCCGAACACGCTGACAGTTGCGCGACCAGGGGAAACACTGACGAAGCAACCGCCCGCACCAGCGCCGCCGCCAGCTCAGCCCCATGCCCAGCCGACGTCAGTTCCACCGGTTCCTCCTGTAGACCTGCTCGACTCCCTCTTTGCGGCCCCAGCGCAGTCCCTGCCGCTTCCTCCTCCCCCGCCCGCGACGTCAACGCTCGCTCCAACGACTGCTCCGCAGGCCCAACGGACGGCCGCCAGCATGGTCGACGACTTTTTTGCCAGCGCATCACTGTCGGAGGGGGGCGCACCGGGCGGTGGTAGCGGAGCACCGTCGATGTTTTCCCAGCCGGTGCATCAGCAGCAGCAGGGGCTGTGGATGGGCTGCCCTGATGTAAATCAGACGCACGCCCCCACGCAAAGCTTTACACAGTACGCGACAACACCGCCGCTCAACCAGATGCAGCACGGTATGTGGAATCCCCAGCAGCATCCGTGCCCGGAGAGCAGCGCCACTCCAGGGCAACGAAGGTTAGAAAATGCGCAATCTTTCAATCCTTCAGGACCCTTCGTGCCTTCGGTAGCACCGGCCCAGCCCGCCCCTCTGCCCTCCCAGCAGCAGCCTCCATTTTCGTGGGGGCAGCCTCCACCGTCCGCACAGCCACTGCCACAGGGCAATGGGATGATAAATGGTTTGAGTTTTGGTGCACCTGTGAGTTCATCTGGCAGCACCACGGCCATGCCGCAGAACTTTTTCAGCAGCGGTGCCCCAGACAATACCTTCTTTCCCACAATGGGTGGTAGTGCCCCTTCGTCATTTCAAGCTGCAGCGTTCCCAGTCGCTAACCCTCCGCTCCCTTCTGCGCAGGAAGGTGGCTGGGGGACCCCATCAACAGCGGCTTCAACCGGGGCCCCTACAGGAAATCAAAGCAGAATAGTCGTTCTATCGGTTTCGAGACCTCCCAATGGCTACACAGACAACTCTCAGAATCTGTGGCCCTAGATTGTTTCTAAATAGCGGTCCCAAGGCCGAAAGGGACTTGACACGCATGACTGCACTCGTCAATGCGCAGAGTTTGTCAAGTGACTTGCCTCGAGTGCCGCCTGGTGACTTAGCCATCCCCCCTTTCCTTCTGCTTTGTGTGTTATACACCGCAGCAGCCCCTCCCCCTTCCCCCGTCTTCTCCGCTAGTGAGGCTCTCCACAATTATTTTTCAATCGCAGCGTCATACGGATAGACAGCTCGGCACGGAAATTCAGAGCACAGATACAAAGAGAGACACGAGAGTTGAGATGAAAAAATATATAAAAAAGATGGAAAACGTACCGAGACGGATCATTAGAGGTCTGTTGGGGATGATGCAAGATTCTCTGTGAGCTGGGGTGTGGGTAGAATGGAGTACCCTCTTCATTGCGACTGGGGTGGCATACGGTTGCCTTCATTTCCACACACTCTAAAAATGTTGCCTCTATTTGTTGCCCCACGCCTGAGTACCTGAATGGATTCTGAATCTGGCACACTCGTGTAGGGTTTCTGTTTCATTGGTCTCGCTACATAACGTTCTAGATTTTCTCAGCCAGGCATCACCTTTCCATCCTCTACTCATCAGCCTCATTCTTTTGTGCCTTGCCTACACTTGAACTGGTCTGTCTGATGTAAGGCACCCCGTACCTGCGCGTCTCGACCAAGCCAGCGACAGAGAGAGAAAGGAACAACGCTTCATTGTAGCTCGAACACCCGCCAAAGGACGACATCCACTTCTCTCGCCTATTGATCATCTTCCTTTCAGCTATCCGCTCCTATTCCTCTTTTTTTGGGGGGGAGGGGGAAGCACATCAGCGTTGTAATTTTTTGGCTATCAAGTTGTGAAATCAGGCTTTACTTGTCGGCCTAAAGGTTTATCTAACCCACTACCACCACTTCCGCACTTTCGATAGAAGCGCACCATATACATTTATAGAAGGACTCCCAAAACGCATCCCTTGAATGGCGTCCATGGATACTCAGTGGGCTCTGAAGTCTATCCTCCAGCTTGGGCACCATCGAATACGTCATGGTGCCGCATCCGTCGCATCTTCATCATCCTCTTCCATAGAGACCGTTGCCAGCGCTTTGCAGATGTCGGCGATGCCCCGCCTCATGCGCGCTTGCTCCCATCCATCTCGCGTATTGCTGCTCGCGCGAAGACCATGTGGCATCGCCGGCGTAGCCCTCCACCCAGGAGAGCGGAGACCATGGGTGGGTCTCACAGGAGCAGAAGCTGTCAAGTCGCGCGCCCTCAACTCGGTGAAGGCCCGACTGCTCGCCTCGGCTATGCAGCGCCACGGCTTCTTCATGATGCCCTCATCGTATCCCATGGCTGTGCACCCCGCTCAGCCGCCGATACTTTTGCATTCAAACCATCTGATCGGTTGGAAGCTGAGCGGTGGCTCACCAGCGTTTCCGATGTACGCGCACACGTTGACGGAACTTCAGCGGCTGCGCAGTGGTGACGTTGCGACGCTGCAGCCGCAGCACTGCCTCTTCGCTAGTGAGTACTGTGAATGGGACAACTGGCGAGAAGTCTGTGGTGAGCCTGGCTGGGACTTTTTTAGTGGCGACGACGAAGTGGTGGAGCGCGTCGTGAGACACGGCCTTGCATCGCCGACCTTGGACGAGGAAGACGGATTATACAAAGTGGAGGTACTTTAAGATCCGACTAAAGGGAAAGTGGGGGCGGGGTGCGCACCACGCCAACCTTTGAAACAACAGCAAAAAGGGATGGGCTGTATCTTGTCTTCCCCTCCACGTGGTTCGTGGCTCCTGCGACGTGTGCCGTCGCTCCTGAAGAGTAGGGCTATCATTAAGAGAACTTGACCCCGCCCTAGCTCCACAGCCTCTTCAGAAAATATACCTCTCTCGTTAGGTATCAATAGATTTGCGAGGAGTGTCGTCTGTTGAGAAACCTTCTCGAGCGTCTCTGGCACGGCAGACTCATTCTGCCATACCTCCATATATACAGATACATCAATGCACTACACTCTGCAGCTGTGGGTGGGTCACTCGGCTTACTTTCACATACACACACGCGTATCCGCAGTCGTGCCCTACCTGAACATAGAAGTTAATGCGGACGGCCTATGCACACCTGCGCTACGTGCACGCACGTTCATGAGGTTGCGTACACCACCGCTTCACTCATAGATGACGAGCCTCCTTTTTGTGGTCCAATCCGTATGAGTTGAACAGAAACGGTCGGGAAAGATTTATCTGAAATACGGGTCCTTCAAAAAAAGCACGACTGAAATGAGCATCAAGCATTCTTGCTCCCTATCACTTTCTTGTTCATTATCGGAGTCTTACGGTAGTTGCCCCTCACCACAGGAGATGCATGGAGCCTCCGGGTATGCAGGGGAAATAGAAGAGGACTTGGGTGACATCACATACATAAACAGGCTCCTGCACACCCATACATTTTATATAAACATTTTTATTTGAGGTAGTCAATGCATCTCAACCTCAATGCGAAGTAAAAGAAGAAATCCTCTGAGCAGGTTTTGGCCGCAGTGTGGCGTGCCAGTACATGCGTCGGTATTAGTACCCGAGAAACTATGTTTATTCGAAGACGTGGGTCCTCGCATGCGGCGTAGCTTTTGAAGAGATGAGGAAGCGAAAGATGGAGGCCATCAATGGAGCTCTCTGGAAAGGTCTATGAGCTGCATATGTGCGTTTTTCTCTGTGTGGAAAGTGGGGGGAAGGCCAGAAGAGAAACATGATAGAATTTCCAGCGCTGGATCTGCGAGCGACATGAAAATGTCATCGATGCGTCTCTTTTCATCTTCCTCGTTCACTTCGTCGCCCTTCATCTTCACGGCACCACTTTCACGTTCTCTTTCTCCCTTTACATTATTGCGCTGGATCTTGCATGCCATCATCTCAACCTTTTTTTCTGCGGTTGTTTGGGATTTCTAGCCGGGTGGACGACAATGTTTGTGCGCTCCGCTTTGTGGCGGGCAGCGAGTGCAGGGCATGTATTTATGGATATCGCCATTGGTCAGCAGGCACCACGGCGGGTAACATTTGAACTTTTCACGAAGAAGACGCCCGTTGCCGCAGAGAACTTTTTGAAGCTGTGCAGCGGGGAAAATGTTCTGCCACAGGTGTCAAGCATCGATGGACTGGGCGAACCTTCATTCCCCGACCAATTTCTGCCGCAGTTGACGTACCGGAACACCACCTTTCACCGCATACACAAAGGATATTTATGTCAAGGAGGCGATATCGTGTCAGGCTCCGGCCACGGTCAGCTATCGATTTACGGTGAGACCTTTGAGGCACCAGAAGAAGTCACTGCATCTAAGTTTGATCGTCGAGGTCTTCTGGGAACGGCGGTTAGTGCTCCCCATCTCAATGGCTCTCAGTTCTTCATTTTGACGGCAGATAAGGCACCGCACTTGGACGGAACCTGCATCTGTTTCGGTTGTGTCGCGAGCGGTTGGGACGTGGTCGACGCTATCGAGGCTGTTCCCCTCACCGTCGCCGGGCATCCAGCTAAACGCATCGTAGTTGTGGAATGCGGGAAGCTGTAACGTTGGTGCGGTACAAAATGAGGTGTGAAAGACACAAAGTTGCAGAGAGGGAAGTGGGGGGGGAGAAGCTCGCGCTTTCCGCTGTCTCATTCCCCCCTTGAAAGTTTCGAGCTCGACATTGAGCCCCCCCCCTGCCTCCCTCTCTCCCCCATTATCGTCGTCTCATGAGTGGGGGGGGGGTCGAGAGTGAGGAGACGGAGACGGTAGGTGACCTCCCTTTGTTTTCGATTTTTGTTGCTGACAGGCTGCCTCGGCGCTGCTGCTTTACTGGTCACGCATGATCTGCCTGTTTCGCTTCAAGAGACCTCACAGAATCTAAGTTTATGAAAGCGAACCGTCGCGCGCACTCACTTGCATGTTTGCGAGAGCACAACTGCATTCCCCTTTGAATGTCTCGAGCACGCATCGAAACGGGTTGGAGGTATTCACTCCTCTCTTAGTGTTCTGCGGTATGTCATAATAGAATCATGTGTTCTGCAGCGACTCGAACGTGGTGGGTATGTGCGCGGCTATCTCTGAATGGTGCGCTGATCATTTCTTTCACAGCACGAGAAGATAGGTTCACACGTCATTCCAGGCGAATCGAATGGCGGCCTAGGACGCGAAATGAAACAACAGCACTTTGGGTATGTCTTGTTGTGCCCACGGAAAGGCTGAGACGCACACACTAGCGCAGGCTCGTATTTCATCCACCCTAGCCGAGGTACATTTTGTCGTTTTGTGTGTATTCCTATTCCTCATCCTCTCCACTCCATCGTATCTTGCGCTTTCACCACGTGTGTTTTGCCCTCTCCGATCCACGCTGATGGAGTGTGCAGCGCTGAAAAGAGAATCGAAAAGCAAGAACCACTCATCACCCTGCTTTCTCTCGAATACGCGTGGTTCTGCCTTTCGTCTCTCTCCCCCCCCCCCCTCTACCCCCTCCCTGTCATCTCAGTCCCTCTGTCTCATTCGTGGTGTGCTCTGCCACTTCGCTGAACGCCATCTGATTTTCTGTATAGCACACACACACACACAGAATTCTTTTCTTCTCAGCCTCACAAATTTGATCATCTCTTCGGCTCTCCTACTTCACCGCAATGGCTGACTCTGCGATGAACCACTCGACTGTCCAGCAGTACTCCCCGGGGGTGCTGGTGGGAAATTGGTTTGAGGACATGACGATGCGGGAGGACCAGCTAACGCTCTACAAGGGGCAACGACGAGCAGCAGCCGAGCACCCAGAGAAGACCTCCACGAACGTCATGGCTCGCACTATGCTGGTACGCCAGCAAGAGGAGCCCACCAGCATCATCGCGTCCGTCGGCGAAGACGTGCGCATTGATGAGCCGTACGTGATAGTGAACGCGAAGACAAGAGCAGCGCTAGCGGTCGATCTGGCTGCCGGCCGAAGAGGTGGTGGGACCTCCTTGGCATCCCAACAGTACGCACTCACTGCTTCCTCAGCCGCTGATCCTCAGGTCCGCTCCACTTGGAAAATCTTGCGGTGCCAAGACGAGCACAACCATAGCTACAATCGAAACAACTCCAGTGTACTGCACTACGGACAGCGGATTCGCCTCGTGAACGATATGGCCACCTCCGACGGTTTCCTGTATGTGCAATCCTCGCTGACATCCGGCCTGCGATCATCAGAGGTACAGTATGCCGTGGCTGCCTTGAATGCGTGCGCGGACAACGTCTTCGTCGTCGGCCGCGCCGGCACCGTGCGGGATGACGTCCACTTCGGCATGCCCGTGAAGGTAGGCGATGAAGTGGTGCTACTGCACTCCCTCACAAACTCCCCCCTCGCTTGCAATGGAGACCGCATGGGGACGTCGTTTGGGATGGAGTATGCAGTGACATGCGGCTACACTACCGACTACTGTTCACGCTCCCGCGGAGCCGTGGTGGTGAGACCGGAGAACGTTTTTGCGTTCTCCTCCGGCCAGGCTCTCGACCCTTCCAAGTCAAAGCCCCGATTGAGCAAGAGGCTGAGCAGCAAGACATCCGCGTCGCTTTTCCAAACGAGGAACAGCAATGTTCCCGAGTTGCTGGAGCGGATTCGCCTTGGCGCCATCACAGTAGGTGGTCGCATTGGCCTACGATCTCTTTCGATCGCCCTCGGTGTCGCCTGTAATGAGCATAGGCAGCGCAGGACGCTAGACCGCAATGGACTGTGCAGTGCGGTGGGCCGCCTCGGCGTGCGGCTATCGCCAATAGAGATGGATGCACTTATGAAGCAGTTTGATAAAACAGGCGACAACATCATCTGTGCTCAAGACCTCTTGGCAGAGCTGCGTGGTGCGATGCCTTTGGCGCGCATGCAGGCGGTCATCTACGCGTATCAGCAACTCAGCATCGAAGGAAGGGGATCGGTCGAGTTCAAGGACATGCACAGCCTTTTCTGCGCGAACGCTGACACCATCCCCGACGTCGTAGAAGGTGTCATCCAACGTGAAGAGGCGGTTCTTGACTTCGAGAGTTGCTGGCCAGGTCGTGTTGGGTGCAAGGTTGGCACCGTCACACTCGATGAATTCGTGGAGTACTACGCAGATCTATCAGCCGCGGAGGAGTCGGACGAACGCTTCTGTGAACTGCTGCACACGGCCTGGGCTATTCCCGCAACTTCCGCCTACCTCTCTGGTGAACCGCATCGTCTCCTCACGGTTACGTTCGACGATAAGCCGACCGAGACGGTGCGTCTGCCTGACTCGCTTGTGGTAGACACGCAGGATCATAAGGACGTGATGCGTCTTCTGGTGCAGCGTGGCTTCCGAGGGGTGAAGGACTTCACGGTCTCTCAAAAGATGTAAGCGATGGACAAGCAAACAAAAAAGGAGGCGTTCTCTGGTCAGGTGGGGAGGTTGCTGATGTGCATGTGCACCGAAGGAAACATCAGTGAGGATTAAGAATACGATCGATCCCCCATCGTCAGCTCCGTTTCCGTTGGGTATTCCTTTTGACGGATGGCACCTCAACCTCTGCGTTTTGTCCCCTTTTTTTGGAGGATTCTACCCTTTGTGCCGCTGCTTTCTTCAGTAGATATCCAGGGAGTGACTCCGGGGGGGGGGCTCTTTTTCTCCCCCTGCTCTCAGATAGTGGAGCGTTGCTGTAGGGCTCCCCCCCTCCCCTCCCCTCCCGGAGCGTCGAACCCAAGTCGTGCATTTTTGTGAGGGGGTGCGTTTCGGAACATCTCATCTGTGTATCTTCTTTTGATTTGGCTTTACCTCTGCCCACATGTACATAACACTTCAATACCCTTGTGCCGCACTTCTTCTCGTTTCTCTACCCATTCGGTGGGAATATGGAATGTGGCAGGGAAACAACAAAGAAAACCCAATATCTGACTGCATGGCCACGACCTTGCGGCGCCCCATTCCAAAAGGCGTATCCTCTCCTGTGTGCCTCCCTCCCCACAGTGCTTAGCCAGTTGGGGAGAAGAGAGGGTGGCGCCATAAGAGGAGGCGGGGATGATCCCCGTGCGTCGTGCTGTGAGCGAAACTCACCTCACCTAAAATGACAGTATTGCCAGAGGCAGCAGTGCACTACCACCGTCCGTTCCCCTTCAAAGAAGGTCTGAGGCTGTCGATGAGTCCAACACGTAATGTGGTCGGTTTTGGTGAAGACGTGAACGGGTGTGCGTTACGTTGCTTATCCTTTTGTTTTCGACCTTGTAGTGATCTTGTGTTGACTTCTCTCCGTTGCTCTCGTGGCGCCGCTTCTTCTCCTTTTGATGGGGAGATGTCTAGCACCGTAACCCTTCCTCATAATGTCAATATTGCTGCCGTCTGCTTATTGATTTGCATGCACCCACCTCCCCCAGCCTCGCAGGCGTTTTCTCCTAGTGAAGTGAAAAGGTTCAGAAAAGGAAGCAACCCTAATGACCACCTTCATCACCAACCTGCTGGCTAACGGTGAAGAATGCGCAGTGCAGGTGAAAGGCGATGTGATTTCATTTCTGTACCCGGCTGGGGCGAAGGAAGATGTGCACATCGGAGCACGAAACGTGAGACAGCTCCTACGTTCACGTAAAGACGATACGACAGCGAAGATGATAGCCGCCGAATCTTCGTACGTTTTGAAGTTTGAGACGCTACAAAAACGAGAGCAGTTTATCGAGTCTGTGATCCGTGTGCAGGAGAGGGAGCAGCCTCTATCGCACGACGATTGGATAAGATCAACCATCTGCCACACTGCAGTGGATGTCGGTATGCTGGATGAAGGCGAACTCGAGAAAATCATGAAGGCAGAAGGCCAGCGTGGAGTAGAGCAAGCCTTCGACGCCCTGGAGACTCTTGTTGACCACGATACTTTTGAGTTGCTGCCCATCACAGAGCAACGAGAGAACGATGTGCTCCGCCAAATTCCGGTGCTCGCAGCCATCTTTCAGGAGCGCGTCGTCGACACAGAGTCCAAGAAGAGCTTCTGGGAAGCCGTAGTACGTAAGTACTTCTGCTTCTCCCGGACATTTCTGGAGGATGACATTCAACGGTTGGACGCACCGAAGTCGTCGGTTACGGCTATGTCCCCATCGTCGTCAGGTGGCAGCGTCTCCAGCCCCCTCTCCGCTATCAATGCGTCGTCAACGAAGGCGCTGCCGAAGGGGGCTGTGGCTGCCACGGTAGATACTGACGTTAACGAGGAAGATCTACTTCGTTGGAATGAGCTGGCTAGTAGTACACCATCTCCCTTCGAGTTCTACTTTGCGGCGAGCCGACACGTCTGTGAGGATCTCTCGAGTGCCATCCCTGTTACGGGGGAGCTACTTCCGGTCCCTTCGGTGATGATAGCCCCTCCAACAGCGCCGGCATTGCGGTATCTTGGTCACGAAGTATTGCGTGAATTCCCGGCTGAGCCGATAGAGAGGACCACTTTGGAGACCCTCCGGGTGTTCTGGCGGAGCGGTGCGAAGCAGCATAAACGCCTTCTCGACTTGCAAGTGAAAGGGAAGAAGGCACCATCGAGTTTTATTCAGCGCGTCTGTCTGGAGCAGGCTCTCCGCACGTTGCAGCACTCCTAGAGAGAGACAACCGGGAAAGAGACGACAAAGCCTTTTCCCCTCGTGCAAAGTGCGTCGCTGAGGCACCGCCCTTGATGGCACAGTTTGAATCTTTTTTCG
This sequence comes from Borovskyia barvae, assembly GCA_030849085.1. Lineage (NCBI taxonomy): Eukaryota > Euglenozoa > Kinetoplastea > Trypanosomatida > Trypanosomatidae > Borovskyia > Borovskyia barvae. The sequence goes on along the minus strand of JASAOM010001097.1, from coordinate 215,761 downwards.
CTGTCTCGCGCATCACCCCGCCCCACCAACAAAGAAGTATCAGGGCTTTTCTTGACATAAGCCGCCTAACCGCCGCCGTCGTGAAGCTCGTTGGGTGTCTTTCCCTGGCCCTTCCCCCCCCCCCCCGCTCCTCCCGCTTGCCTGTGACACACGCTTCGGATGCATATGAGCAGTTTCAAGGTCGCCCGTAAGGCCGACCTCGCGGTGTCGAGTGGGCTCGAGATAGTGCTGGCAGTGGTGATGAATCGCTAAAGAGCATACGAGGGGAGGGGACACCTAAATGTGCATTCCCTTCTTCCTCATCTACTGAAGAAAGCCCTCGGTGCGCGGCGCGGTGTGTGCGTGCTTAAGGCTGCCTATCTTCTGCAGCTAAAAGGAAAATGTGAGTGCCCAAGCTGTTGCTTCTCTCTTCTTTGCCTCCTCTTCTCCTTTCGCATCCATTGAGAGCCTCCACTTCACGCATGTGAAGCCTCGCTGTATCGTAGGTATCTCTCTCTCTATATATATATATATGTATATATACATATATATATAGTGACACTCTTTGTGATTGTTGAGAGGTACAAACGGAAGTGTCTGCGTGGATCTTGACGAACGCTGCGTATCTAGGTGCTAGGAGACGGGAAGGTGTTGGTTCCGCTTTCGTTAAACAAGAGCCGGGAACCTCCGATACACCCGCGCTCACTCACGAGCACACCTCATTCTCCCTTTTATAATTCTCGTCATACCTTGTGTGTTCCTATCCGTCGTGTTGCTTTTCTATTCTAGTTTCAGTCATGCTCGTCGCCTTTCTGGAGTCCCTCTTCTGGGTCTACGCGGTAGCGAGCTGGTGCATGTGCTTCTATGTCTTCTTCTCCTCTGGGGAGGGCATTTGCTGGTTCACCACGCTGCAGAACTACCTTCTTCTCCTTGGGGCGACGTGTGGGGCTGCCGCTGCCCCGTTTTGGACGGTACCCTCCATCAGTCTGCTCCTCGTATTCACCGGCTGGGCGTTTTACGCGATGCTGGTTTGTATGCACAGCTTACGCTTTCGTCTGTGGCGCAGTCACGTACTCCCAGTAACTGCCCCACTTCTGTTCATTATGGTATGGGCGCAGTATCGCGAATGGGTACACATCACAGCGGTATCCGCTGTCTGATTGCCGCGCTACCCAATTTGAGTAGCACCACCTCCTCTCTCCAATAGGGAGAGAGGATGGAGAGAAACGTTGGTTCACCGGGGAAGGGGAAGGAGGGGGCGTAATGCAAGATGCAAATGAGCCCCCTCCGGCTGGTGCTTCTACCCCCTCGACTTTGGTGTGGTCATGTTATGTGCTTGTCTTTTGGGGTGCGCGTGTGTGTCTTCACAGTTCTTTCTTCGCCTGTACATATATATCGAGAGAAAGGGGGATAGGGAGAGAAGAGTCATTCAGATTACTCTTCTCCGATTTTATTCTCCTCCTTCCCACCCATCCTTTTTCACGCTCGCGTTCCCCTCGTCTAACTCGCAGCGGTACTTCAGTGTGGCACTCCTCGCTTTCTTTCCTTGAATTCACTATTGCGGGCGCAGCTGTTTTTGTTTGGGGGGGGTACCCTCGCTCTAATGCATCTCTCAAATCTTCTTTTTTATTTCATTTCCTCCGGCTTTCCCACCTTCGACATTATCCCCCCCCCCCCCCCCTCCGTACTCACTGTCGCACACACACGAAAAAAAAAGCCGCGTGCATCAATCATCACTTTAGCTGCCGTCATCCCCTCCTCACGCACCCTTTTCTCTACTGAACACAATCAGTTATTCCATACTCCTTCCTTAGAGGACACGCACGATTACTTCGGTGAAGCGGAACGACAGAAATTGAACCAACTCGCCAAAGAGTCGCAGGACTACCATTGTGCTGTGCGCGTGTGTATTTCTGAGAGAGCTCTTGAGCCGCCTTCACCAATTATAGCGACCTGTCTACGTGTTTCTTCTCCCGTCCCCTCCCCCTGCTTTACACGAGTATATTGAACACCCCACGCATCGCTAATCCGCAATCATGAGCGAAGCACGTCAGATCCAGTCGATGATCGACTTCATCGAGCGAGAGGCTCAGGAGAAGGCTGAGGAGCTCGAAGCTGCTGCGCAGGAGGAGTACGATGTGGAGAAGATGCGTCTCGTCGAAGCGGAGAAGGCAAAGACGCGCGCGAATGCTGAAAAGAAGCGCAAGCAGGTGGATGTGGAGCGTCGTGTGGCGCGCGCGAATTACTCAAAGTCGCAGCGTCTGCGCGTGATGGAGGAGCGGGCGAAAATAATGGAACAGTTGCACGAGCAGACTCGTCAGCGGATCTTGGCAAAAATTCAAAACCCTGCGCAATACAAGCCGCTGCTCATGAAGCTCATTCATCAGTCACTGATTTCCATCCGCACCGATGCGGTGCTTCAGTGTCGCAAAGAGGACGAGGCGGACATCGCACGTGAGATCGCGGAACTGGAAAGGTGGTATAAAGAAAAGACGGGCACCACTATTTCCATTCAGACCAGTAAAAACTACCTGAGCACGGACGAGGCGTGGGGAGGGGTAGTGGCGGTTTCGACCGATGGTCGCATCGTGTGCAACAATACCCTCTCCTACCGAACTAAAACGTGCTTTGATGAGCAACTGCCCACCGTTCGCTTTCATCTCTTCAACCCTGAGGTGACCATGTAAGCAACGTGAACCCGTAGCGGCACAGCTCTGCCGCCTGGCAGACAGCACGTCAGCTTGCTCCTGACTATACGATGGCGAGAGAGAGCAGGGTAGAGGGAACCATGCAGGAATATCTGTCGTTCGCCTCCCTCGTATATTTGCTCTGTTCTCTTCCAAGTGATGCGTGCGAGTCCTCGTTGACCACGACGGTCTGCCAACAAGCCTACGTCCAGAGGTTGGGCACAAAGGTGTGAAGCGCCACAAAATGCAGCGAAATCGTCAGCAGGTGGATGAAGTTGCGAGGCGTCTCTTGGAGGCCGTTCCGTTGCACTGTATACCAGGTGTCCTCACCTTTCAAGTCGGTATAGAGTCAAGGCTCCGACTGGTGGTGTGGGCCATTCGCAGGCCGTCTTGAAGCGAAAGGTGGTAGCGTTGCTTGTGTCCTTTCCCGCTGCACCTGCAGCTGCTGTTATTGTTTTTGAAGAGGCAACACTTCGGTGTTGATATATCGCATGTTGTGGCGGTGGTGGGTCTCGTTGATGTCCGAGTTGGCTGATTGACAAAGAGAGGGACAGAGGAGGGTGAAGACAGGTCGCAAACCGGATCCGCGTAGGTGTCGTGGGTGCGGAGGCACTCACCTTGGTCAACGCCTTCATGCTCCCTGTCGCACGTGATATGCCTGGCACATGAAGAAGTGTTTCTCGAGGGCGACAGTGGGACGCTTCTTTTTTGCATACATTCTTCTTTGACGTTGGACAATATTTTTTGTGTGTGCACACCCGTATGATCATCCTCGTCTCTCCTCCTCCATTTGTGAAACCCAGCCTCCCACCTCCGCTGTCCGCCTAGCCGTTTTTTTTTTTGAGGGAAGGGTTTGACCCGATAGGAAGTTGCTACAACTTTGAGTGCGTGTGTGTGAGAGAGAGAGAGCTGTAGATTACAACTGACTAGTGTATGTTTCGTTCTGTCTTCCTACCTGGATTGGTGATCAGTCGGCACTGCCGAGGGAACGAAAACACAAAAGCAACTGCCTGCCTTGCGTCTTTTTCTTTCCACCTCGCTCTTCCATCAACATTTCCCCTCCACATAATGCCTCCTCCTCACATGTGCCTTCACGGGGTGGGAAGAGGAGGAATCTATCGGCTCACTTGAAGTTAGGAAAGACTTGAGTGTGTTTGCCTCCGCTCCTTCTCGTGGTGCAGTGTATCATCTTCTCCTTTCGCTCGTACTATCTCTTGCTGTTTTTCCGTATCTTATACACACATTCCCCCGCTCCTCTGTGAACAAACTTACAAAAAAAGACTAATCGCCCGCAGCTCGTCTCCTGCGTGTAGTCTCTTTATCTGGAGCTTCGTCTTCCGCGTGCTATCTGATCTTTTCTGTTTCTGTGAGTGAGTGCAAGGGGGGATCTTGCCTGCGCATGGACAGCTTTGAGAATGAATCAGCCACCGTTTGTGTGCTACGCACAAAGTTAAGTGAATTGCAGACGCTGTGGCGGTCAACGTTGGAAACAAGCGTAAACTTCAAGTACATCACTGGCAGCAGCAGCAGCAGAAGCCCTCTCCTCTTCTCAGACACGTGTGCCCCCAGGAAAAATTCTGAGGGCGAGGAGGGCTATGTGCCACGCACACCGAAGCGCGTATGTTCGTCAAACTCCCTGACCGTGCCACCCCGATGGAAAGGGCGGCGCGCTGCATCGATGCCAACGCTGATCAGTGGCACGATCGGAAATGGTCATATCGACAATGGTCTTCTTGATATCTCCGGCGACTCCACCTCATCCTTTAGCGTATCCTTCGCTCCTTCTACACCACTGGCCCCACTCGTGAGGAATGTGCGAGTTGGGCGGGGGGCCAGTGTTTCCATCAGCAGGCCGCTCTCGGGCTGTTGGCCTCGCGTCTCGCATGAGGTGACCCTCCCGCCGATTAAGGCGCAACTGCGATATGTCGTGCCGGTATGCCGGCATTGCAGTAGGAGCGCTTCCCACTTGGCAGATATATGCTGTGTGCAATGCGGTAAACGGCTGATGGCTGTGTAAGCCTTAGTCGCCACCCCTTTCTGCTTTTCTTACTCTCTTTCTCTCTCCTCAGCCCTCTTCCACAGGGGCCAAGTCTTTTTTTGTGTGCGTCTCTGTGTGGGAAGATGTGTGCGCGTGTGTGAGGTCCGTTCTAAGGAAGGGGAGACGGAGAGGTAGAATCCTTCGTAGACAACGCGTCGTATCTCTCCATCTCCTATCCTTCTTTGACCGAGAGGGAGAGGACTCTTATTATTATACCCTTGTTATTCGCGATGATGCACCTCACTGTGGGGGCTACTTTCCTTTTTTATGAGGTCGGCTCTCTCGTTGACTGCTTCAGGGCAACTTTTTTTTCTGACTCGATCGTCTCGTAGCTCTCGCGTACTTCATGCTGAGGCATACATGAACAGACTATGAAGAATAAAGTGACCTTGATGAGGAAGTGCAGATAGCGATACCACACAAGATTTCCGGTCAACTCTGTTGTCATCGTCGAGTTTGTCGTGGGAGGAGAAGAACTATAAAAAGGTGGAGCGCTCCCATCTGCGATACTGCGCAGACACTTCTTTACATTATACATGTCGGAAAACACGACGATCGTGTGACGGACTTCTCTCATAGATGTTGTCTGGCGTTTGCCCTTCTCTTCCACTTCCAATATATATTTTTCTTTCGACTCTCTCTACTCATCTCACTCTCCTCCACTTCTCCCTATCTGGTTACTGTGGAATACCTTTTTGGCTTGATTATCCTGTGTTTCGGTGCAATTTTTTAGTGCGACGCCACAAGTAACCTCGCGCCTCTTCGTTTGTGTTGGTAGCGGATCCGCCCTGCGGAGGACTGTATTGGTGTTTTTTCCACACGGCAGCGATAATTTGTCTCTCCTTCTATTGTGGTAATTGCCGATATCTACTTGCGACAGCACCCCTACATATACACATACAAATACCCGCAGTGAACGCAACCACTCAGTGAAGCCATGCAGGCGCAGGCGCACAAAGATGTGGTGAAGAACATCACTACTGCAGTGCAACTCGAAGAGGAGCTGCAAATTTCGCAGGCGCAGCACGGTGTAGCCGTGCTAGACGTGTACAACGGGGAGTGGGGCAACTGTAAAGCGCTGAGCGACACTTTCCGCCGCCTCTATACAGATGCTGGTGACCTTGTTCATCTGCGATTCTTCTCAGTGGAGTGCAACGCAGTGCTGGAAAGTCTCAGCGATGGGGGAGAGACGATGAAACCTCCATCTTCTCGACAGAAAGGAATGGAATTCTCCAGAGACACCCAGCCCACCTACTGGAAGCACATTCTGGAGGAGCGCATGAACCATTCGAAGCCTTACTTTGCGTTTTTTAAAGAGGGTAAGATGCGCACCCACTTGGAGGGTATCGACACCCCCAAAATATGCCGAATTGTGCACGATATGTGCAAGCCGCAAAACGGTGCGTCTGAGTGCATCACTAATGCAGACGCGCTGCGGTTCTGGGAGTCGTACCTCTCGCCATCGGAGAATGAAGTAACCGCAAACGAGTTCACGTCTGCTATGCGGCAGTTCTTGGGGTCCTCGGCAGCCGATTTGTCGGATGCCGACTTTGCTCAAATCGCCCAAGCTGTGCAAGGTGATAGCAGCTCCGTAATTGCGGCGTCCCAGCTGCAGATTTTTGTGGGCGATAACGGGAATTTGAAGGACGCTGTGCTCAACCTCATAAGACGAATGCGAGCCGTTGAGGCGCCGCCGAAGGTATCAGCGTCGTCAACGCCACATCACGAGCAGCAGGCCGCAGAGGAGGAGCATCCTGCAGAGGACGCTCACGATTACAAAGAAAGCGATGCTGAGAGTGCAGAGCACATGGAAGCGCAAGAGCGTGCAGCGGAGGATTACCCAGAAGATGCAGAGTTCGCTGAGGGTGCAGAGCACATGGAAGCGCAAGAGCGTGCAGCGGAGGACTACCCAGAAGATGCAGAGTACACTGAGGGTGCAGAGCACATGGAAGCGCAAGAGCGTGCAGCGGAGGACTACCCAGAAGATGCAGAGCTCGCTGAGGTGCAGGTGGAAGATTCTGAGGAAGCCATCCCGGAAAGGCCGTCAGCGCATCACACACCATCTCCCCATGACAGCGTTATTGAAGATATTGCGGAAGCACCTCAGGAACACGACGAACTGGACGTGCAGGAGTCGGACCACAACGAGACGCCCCCAGAAGAGCCTCTAGAGGCGGAGGAGGACGTGCAGCACACGACTTCTGACCCAACCGAGTTTCAAGAATTCCCTGTGGAAGAATCAGCGGCCGGCGTGGCGGCGGAGCAGGACGGCGCGGGAGAAATGGCTGATAGCTCACCAGAGATATCGCCTCCAATGCACTCACATGCGCCAGAGGCGGAAGAGGTGGAGGACGACGAGGACTCGCTGTCAGCACCAGCAGACGACACAGTCAACATCACCGGTGAGGAAGAATCGATCAATCAGATTTATACCGATCACTGGATGACGGTGAGCGACGAGGATATGCTCGTGTGGAACGCTGTGGCGGCGCTGCCATTACACTATCCCCAGAGCACCACCCTCATGGCGGACCTGAGCAACGACCCAGCGCCAGCACAGGAAGCACTGGTGACCGCCGAAGATCTTCCCACGCTCGCTGAGTACCTCGCATCTTTAGATGTACCAGCCTCTAAAATCAACATGATGTGCATTGCTGCCGACCAAAAAGTTGGCTCTGATAGTCTTTCGTACGGCAAACTATCACTTATCCTCATGTCTTGTGATATTGGGGAAGAGGAAGGTCTCGTGCCACAGAGCGGGATGTTCCGGCGTGAGTTGTGCGATGGCACTCTGCTGAGGAAGCGTCAGTCACTGGCTTTCACCGCTCTCGCCTTGAGTGCCTCTGAGGCTTACGCGGACGAATGTTTCTGCTACTGTGTTCCCGAGGCAGCAGTCGCGCTGTTTCAAGGGCTCGCTGTAGATGAGATCATTATTCTGAACGCTCTAACACCACTGAACACCGCCGCGCCAGAGGACGGCCACTTTGTTCTTCGAATCATTGGTCTGCCGAAGGTCATAGAGCTCGCCACTACCGACGACAGCGAGGACACCATGGTGCTGAGTCAGTGGTTCGCCCGCTTGCGTGTTGTGGAGCACGGAGCCGATGCTGTCACGGCGCACTTCGTCGAAAACGTGTGTGATGAGGAGTTCCAGAAGTTCATTTCGGGCTATACTGCCCGTCTTATCGAAGATGAAAATCGCTTGGACAGGAAGCGCAGCAACGACGCCGAAGACGACGGAAAGGCAGAGGATGACGAGGCCGCCGATCTCAACGATGAACTTTAGAAAGGATCCCCAGCGAGGCAGCGGGTGTCCAGACGGCGCGAGGCAATCCGTGCCGCTACGGCCCACTTCTTTTGTTGTACCCCCGACACGTGAAAGTACGTCCAGTCACAGCAGCGAGCAAGAAAAAGATGAAGAGATGCCATGTACATAGGGTCTTGTCCATCAATTGTCATCGTTTCTTTCCTTGTCTCTCTCTCCCCCACGGTGGTCGGCCCGCATGATGTGTATCAAATATTGTTTTTTGTACGAAAATAGAAACGACTCTTTCCTGTGTTGATCCGCTGCATCCGTGTCATTCCGTCCCCCGTTTTGCCGCATCCGTCTCCCTGAGCAGCATCAACAACCCTGATAGATTTATGGACCCTGCCTCATTCCCCCCCCTTTCCGCAAGGTTCTTTGCTTCAGCCAGAATGCGGCCCACAAAAACTCCCCTCAAGAGCTTGCATCGGGAAGGATCGTAGCCGTAAGTTTATGTACCGTGCCACTCCGCTTGGAGAGCGGTGCCCTCGTCTTCTGAAACGGCTACTCTCTTGCTCCCCTCTCTCTAAATTCCGCACACGAAATAACTCAAGTTCAAGAGTATTGCGGCTTTCATCGCTACCATGAAGGCCTTTTTCATTGGCAAACGCGAGTATCGTCGGGTACTCGAGCTGCAAGATGAGATCTTCACGGCAAAGATAGCTCGCCAAGTTGAAATTCGCCGTGGTGAATCAACGCTCCCCTTGATTCATGACGTTGTCCTGCTCGTGGAGCACAGCACCCCTGTCTACACGGTGGGGCGGCGAGATACGGCTCAAGGATTGCCGTCGCATTGCTCAATAGACGTCGTCAAGACGCGGCGAGGAGGGGGTGTCACCTACCACGGACCAGGTCAGCTCACGATGTACCCCATCGCCAACATACAACAGCTCTGGAAGGAGTGCACAGCTCCAAAAGTGCGCTCACCGATCGAGTGGTTCAGCTGGGTGTTGGAGGAGGCAATGGTGCAAACAGCGGCAGCATACCGCATCCCTACACATCGCTTCAAAACGGGCGTTTGGGCGGATCAGTATAGCCACATCTTGCCGCGCAAGCTTGGCGCTATCGGGCTTCAGCTAGGGAGCTGGGTTTCCATGCACGGGGCCAGCCTCAACGTAGCCAACGATTTGAACTACTTCGACGAAATCGTCATGTGCGAATTGCCTGGGCGCAGTGCCACATCCATATGTAATGAGATGAGCGTGCGTGGCATTGGGGAGGCCGCCCCGCTCGTTGAAGATGCCGCACCTCTTCTGCTGCATAATTTCACTGCGAACCTTCATCGGGCATCCGAGGCTGCAGTGCCACAGCTGCTGGACATCTCGGCCGACAGGGATTGGTACGGGCGTGTGTTGGCGGGGGCAGGTATTCCGGCTTGCGGCCGCTGACGGCCGCGGCGTGTCCCTGGGGGCCGGGCCCGCGAAGACGAACCCTCTGGCGGCCAGCAAAACCCCTGAACGCGGGCGCAACGGGAAACCCGGCCCGCCACGAGTGGGCGGGAACGAATAGGGGCGGGCCTAGGCGTGTGGGTAGGGGGGGCCCTCTATATGACACTAACAGAGCCCCTGCACCTGGAAGGAAAGGAGGGCGCCTGCCCCCCGACTAGCCTGGGGCCGGCCTAAAAAGACCCCATTATGAAGAAAAGAGGAGCCGGGACCCCCCCCCCCTCCTAGAGAGCGGCGACCACGGCCGGTGGAGCTATGCCCACGCGAAAGGCGCCCCCAGCCCAGGGCCCGAAGATGACCTGACTGATCGAAGGCGGGCGCGCCGAAGTATAAAACACACCCCAACCGGGATCTCTTTTCTGGTGAAAAAACACGAGAGGAGAGCCAAGATTGGTACAATAAGCAGACGGAAGTGTACCCTGAGCTGCAAAAAACTAAAAGAAACGCACAGCAAGTACGTAGATGTAGCAAGTGGGAGTGGAGCTTCTGGGGAATCTTCCGACGGTGAACTGCAATAGAAATGGGAAGCTGGTAGAAAAAAGGTGCGCGGTAGCAAAGCGGCCGGAACTAGCTTCCGCGATTGCCCCCGTTAAAAGACGCGCCAATCGCCCACACCCGAACCTATGAGACATCCCATGTGACAGAAGAACCTCGACTGATCAACATTTTTCCCCGGCTGAACAATGCTGAAAGCCCCACAAAAGCCAAAGCCAGTAATGAGAAGTGAGCAAGGCGCCCCCCCTCGTCCGTTTTTAAATGGGGGGGATTTTTATTGGGGGGGGGGGGGCGCCGCCCCTCTCCGCCGAAGGGAGCCCCCTGGAGGGGGAGAGGGAACACCGACCCAAAGCCCACCCCCACGCGAAAGGGGGGGGGGGGGGCGGGCCCCGAAAAAGCAAAAGTCCCAACACCACCCGCAAGAGGTGCAAATAAATAGCGGGTGTAAGACGAAACATTTCCGAACGCAGCACCGCAAGTAACGCCCCCAGCTGGTTTAACGGGGAGGGGCGGTTGCATCAACCCAACCGAACCAAGAGCAGGAGACCTGAGGGATACAAGAATTCGCGGATACAGTGCGCATGAGACTGGTAGCCCACCATGTTGCAGGTGTTGGGTGGGGCGGGGCGACCCCAGAACGGGGTCGCGCCTTCGCGGTCGAGGCTTCTCTTCTCGGCTTCCCTTGCTAGCGCATAAATGAAAAAAAACATTAGGCTGGCAGCGCCAATCGAACCCCCTCTTCGCCGCATATTCTAATAGCATAAAACAGCCCAATGAGACGTAGCTTCACACGGGGTGAATTGTCCCGCTTCTTGCCTCTCAGGACGTTGATCAATGCCATTTTTCTCGTTTGAGTTTTGGCGCAAAAAATATCAGCAATTTATATGGCTAGTGCCTATTTTTCTTCAAGCGTCGCGGATTCGCTGGACATAATTTTCTATTCGTAGGCCGGGTCCGGTGAGGGTCATAATGAATACGTGAAGCCACAGCTTATCTGACTGGGTCCTGCGTATTGATTGTGAAGTCTGGCGGTATGGAAACCTTTTGTAAATTGAGAAAAGAAAATCAAAGCAGCCTATTCCTCAACGCAAAGTGTCCCCTTTTCGATGACGCTCAAATTCGCATGCTCCATTGGTCTGTCTGATGTACTTTTTTTTTCCCAACGGCCAACTACTTTCCTTTTTCTGATTTACTCTTTGCCTTCTTGATGTCGATCGTTTCCGACAAATTTGCATTATTATTTTCATCATACCAGAAACATCCAATAACATTCTCCACAAAGCAACTCAGAGAAAAATGCGCGGTGGCTTCGGACGTGGTGGTGGTCGCGGTGGCCGCGGCGGCGGTGCTCCTCGCGGTGGTCGCGGCGGTGGTCGTGGTGGCTTTGGCCGCGGTGGTGCACGTGGAGGTGGTCGTGGTGGCTCTGGCCGCGGTGGTCGTGGCGGCGGCGCCGGCGCCAAAGTGATTGTGGAGCCGCATATGCTGCACCCTGGTGTCTTTATCTCCAAGGGAAAGACAGATTCGCTCTGTACGCTCAACATGGTACCAGGCATTTCTGTGTATGGCGAGAAGCGCATCGAGCTTGGCGCCACGCAGGGCGGTGACGAAAAGAAAGAGTATCGTTTATGGAATCCATACCGCTCAAAGCTGGCTTCCGCTATTTATGCTGGTGTGAGCAGCGTACACATGGGGCCCGGTTCGAAAGTGCTGTACCTCGGAGGTGCCACCGGCACCACTGTTAGCCATGTAAGTGATCTTGTTGGTCCGGAGGGCATGGTGTATGCAGTGGAGTTTTCGCACCGCGTCGGGCGTGATTTAGTTGAGATGTCGAAGCGTCGTCCCAACATTGTGCCGATCATCGAAGATGCTCGCTACCCCATGAAATACCGCATGTTGGTGCCAATGGTGGATTGTATTTTCATGGATGTGGCGCAGCCGGATCAGGCGCGCATTCTCGCACTTAATGCTCAGGCTTTCTTACAGAACGGCGGCCACTACGTGATTTCCATCAAGGCAAATTGTATCGACTCTACTCTGGAGGCGCCTGTAGTGATTGCGTCGGAGCTGAACAAACTCAAAAAGGACAAACTCAAGCCTCTGGAGCAGGTATCTCTTGAGCCATTCGAACGTGATCACGCGGTAGTAGTTGGAGTTTACCGCACCGTAAAGAAATCGAAGTGAGCGCTGAATTTTTTTTGACAGTAAACCTTTCCTCGTGAGCCAACTCGTTTTATGTGAGTATCGGCAGGAATCGGCTCGATAAGATTGTCCCATTGCCGCCTCTCTGTATTCTTCTCCAGACCCCTGCCGCTGCTATGGATTTTCGCATCTTGAGAAGGAAAAGCGTAAAACAAAACTGGTGAGAAGATTTGCTTTCTTCCTTCAACTCTGGTGTGCTCTTGTTAGCAACCCTCCGTAGTGTCAGTAACAAATAAGGTGATGAGAAATTTGGAGAGGCGAGACTTTTTGTCATTTTACAATGTGGAAGACGTTAAGATCGAGTTTTTTTTTAAGACTCGTCATTCCTTTTTCTTTTACAGTGATGGTGAGCCTACTGTATTTAAGCATCCCGATAATCCTGTAACATGCGACTGGATACAAAGAAACTGGAAAATCAAATATACCGCTGCGGTAATGGTGTTGAGGTGCGGCAATGGAGCATTAAATTATGTGTCATCATTTTTTTTTCATGCACCTTGCTGTTTTCACGAATTGGTAAATGACGCCTCATCCTGTCCGGTGTCAGATTATGGTGTGTGTGCTCCGAATGAACCGTAACGCTACGTGTCCATTTTCACATTCGCTTCAGCTTTGCAATTGACAGCCTAATTCATAACTAGAAAATCTTTTTTCCTTCCTTTTGCTTCGCCTCCAGTTTTCTCCTTTCTATTCATTTCTTTTCAGAATTTTGACTATATATATATATACATATACATATACATATCAACCTGTGTGGCGCGAAAGGCCTCTTCTATGTCGATCGCTGCACCGGGCCATAAACGTATGGCAGAAAGTTCCGCCTTTCCTGAAAGATGGGGTGTCATAGAAGACACTATTTACTGTGTTTTTCGGAAGGAGGTTTCGAGAAACTCATTCCAGAGAATACACCAAGCTGTTTTTCAACTATGTCAAGCGCACCTAGGTGGATTTTTACTCGAGCAGTTAGAGGAGCAATTTTACGCGCAGGTTTCCAAAATCATCAAACGCCTACAGAGCTCAATATGCTTTGTTTCGGACTTTCTCCGAGAATGGCACGACTACAACGATTCGATTAGTCAGATAAACACCACGTTGATGTTTTTCAACAAGAGCTATTTGTATACGCGTCATCATTCCTCTATCGAAGATATTGGAGAGCGCATCTTTTGCACACTAACTTTAGGGGATGTGGAAGTTTCGTCGCATATTATATCGTCGATCAAAAAACTGATTCATGTTCCTGCTGCAGAAGAAACTCTAAGGGACATAGCTCAGGAATTGTACGCAGCAGAAGATGGCAGATATTTTGTGCCATGCATGGAAACTCCATTTTTGGAGGCTTTGGTTGAAAAGTACCGCGCCACAGGGGAGCAGAAAAGGTGCGCCGTCACTCCTAGAGAGTACCTGCGATGGGTGCAGCGTACTGTGAACGACGAGCGCTGTAAATATGCAGATACTTTTTTCAACGTTCTGGTAGAAAGACTTTCACATGCTCTGTACTCCTCGCTGATCATGAGTGACGCGTCGTATTTTCAGAAAATGTTGACTGGCCCTGCTGGCCTGACCCAAATGCTTGAGGACTGGGATGTTGCCAATATCGCCATCTTCGCGACAGTGTTTTGCGAACTCAAGCGGGAAAAAGATGTTATCGAAGTTATTGCTAATGCTCTCAAAGAAAATTTGGAGGCCATCATTGCAGACAGCAATACCTCCGTGTTTCCGTTCCCTGCTGTCACAAACATGTTGCGGCTTATCGCACGCGCGAAAGAACTGGATTGTTTTTTCTCTTCTGAGGTGAGCTACGGTCAGTCCCCCTTCCTTCGTATTATCCGGAATACCCTGGGGGGCCACACACGCTTTATGGAAGTTCTCTGCTTGTATTATGATTATGGTGTCCGGCAAGGAGAAGACGAGATCGCGCGCACCGTTGGAGACGATGTTCTGACCATTTTGCAGCTGACACCTGATCTAGAGGCTTTCGAAGTCGCATTTAGAAGTTTGCTTGCAGCACGGCTTATTCATGCAAAGCCACACGCAGTCGATTCTGAATGTGCTTTTATCGATCGACTCTTCCGCGTTTATGGAACAAGTATGGTTAACCGATTTCAAAAGATGCTTGAAGACATTCGAAGTGCGACTGTGGGGCAGGAAAAGCTTGTGGCTGATATGGAGACCAGGAAAACGTCGCTACCGCTGGGTTTCGATGTTCTCGTACTGACTAGCGGGCTGTGGCCGCAGTACACAAACATTCCACTAAATATCCCTGAGAAGATGGAGACGTGCAGACGCCTGTTCTATGACTACTACTACCGGCGGCATAATGGCAGAAAATTGGTGTTCCAGATGAGTCTTGGTTCAATCACCTTAGAACTTCGACATGAGAACAAAACCTATTGCGTATCTGCGCATACGCACTTTGTGAACAGCATCTTGGCGCTCAATTCTGATGAAGTGGTCTCCGTGGCTGCAGTCGCCAGATACAGCGCACTGGAAAATGAAGAGATACTATCCCAATTCAATACTCTTTGCAACGTAGGCCTCGCGGAGCGTACTGAAAGAGGATTTCGCTTCAATCGAAGCTTTTACTCGCCTAAACCCAAAGTAAAAGTGAGTTCTGTAGGACAAAAAAATGCACAGGGTTGTGACATCGTCACAGCACCCGCTAGAAAAATGACTGATGGTGCGCGAACAATGAGCTTGGATGCCATCATTATAAAACTACTAAAGGATCACCGCAGCATTGATCACGAGACATTGTGCGCTTCCGTCCAAGACGAACTAAGATTCGTGTGCTCCCCAACAAGGAAAGATATCAAGTTCCGAATCGATTTTCTGATAGAGAAAGGGTTTCTGACAAGAGGTGAAGTTGACAACTGCTATGTCTACTGTTCGTGAAGAAAGGAGTATTTCGAGTAGAGTACTTCTGTGAAGGGCAAAGGGATTTCTTTCCCTCGTAGGGGGTTTGTTTTTTGTTTGCTTGTCTTGTTTTCTCTATCGGTGCGTACTCATGACTCCCCCTATGGGCGCCGCACAAAAACCCAACCCAGCGGTTCTTGAGAATACCGTACATCTTGTGGTGTTTCCTGTAGGCGGACGTCGCCCTAAAATTATCCATTGCCGTCTTTGGGGAGTTGCGTATAATGACCGCTTTCATTGGCTAGCACATACAGCTGCCAATACAAAGAGCTCTCGAATTCCGCAGCTTTCTGCTGTATGGAATGTTCCTCGCGCTGCCCTTCTTACACTATTCCTCTTCCGTACGTCTCCCTTAACCTCTTCTTTATGACCATGCTCTTACATGCGAAAAACTGATTCTCCAACAGAGGAAGGAAAGAAGCGCGTTCAGTTATTTGAAGGTGCAACCCATGGTGCGAGTTGTCGGACGATCTTTCGTTGAGGAGATATTGGAGCGTTTTCCTGCGTCTACTACAACGTTAGTGGTCATCGTTGTCGGGGCCGTGACGTTCTTCATATTTCACAGGAGAAGGAGGCTCACCCCACCGCGGCCTCCATCGGACAGGAGACCTGTGGGTGCACCTCGAAGCGGCGCTGAGTCTGTCGATCCCATGACGCGCATCACAGCAAATGCTTTCCTCGGCAAAAGGATCTGCATCGCGTGGGAAATTCTACACGATGGAAACCAATGGATGGGACAAGGCAAGGCATTAGAGGTCCTTCGTTTTTTCGCATTCACGTCCGAGGTTTTTTTGATGTGTCGCATTCATGGCATCGATGACAGGAAGAGAATTCTGGAACTCGTTAAAGGCATTGAGGGCATTGAGCGACAGTGCATTCTATTCTGTACAACTACAAAAGGATACGAGGCTTTCACTCGGCAGCTCAACCCGAGTCTCCTCATCACCAACAATGCGGCGCAAGTAGATTTTCTGAAGCGAGTAATCGACACCTTAGTGCTCGTGGGCGCCGGCAGCGTTGTCGCGGGCAACGTGGTTTGCATTCCTTCGGTTGAGATGTTGCCCATCAAAATGGAGTAAGTTTCTCTATCCGGTGAGAGCGGGTTATTCAGGGTGTATGCTGGTAGCGTTCCTGATGAACGACAGAAGGGATTCGTACACGAGTACAAACACTCATGCACCCGCCGCCTTTCGCTGTTGCTGTTGTCGTCCGGATTAGTTGTGCTGTTACCATCTTCGCGATCTTTTCGTTTCCTCCCAGCAATTCTTCGATTTCGCATTTTTTCCTGACCTGTTCAATCATAACAGCTTTTTTTTGCGCACCATCTATGCAGTTCTGTAGCTTTTCTCCTGCGTACTGAGCACTCTGCAAGTTTTACTGACCACTAGTTGATATCTACCGGGGACAATTGCCAAACTAAAAACAAGAAATCGTCCAAACATTTGATAAAGATGGTCCTGCCCCTTCCCATTTACAATGGTGAGGTGCTTGCATTTGGAAACTTGGACCAGCTCCTCCTTTACTTTTCGCAAGGCACTAACAGGAGTGGTTGAGAGGGCGCTGCATGGATGTCAGGATCCAGCGAACTTAATTGTATGGAGTGCTCGCGCGCGCCGATCGAGGGTAGCACACCATTTTCGGGTCCCAATAGAGCTACGTTGTGAGATTCATCCTCCTCCATTCCCCACGTTCCTGTTCTTCCCTACAGAGAAAGCCAAGGGTCGCTCTACCCGCTCTCCGCAACATCTTCAGCGGCTCCTGGTTTCTTCATGAGGGCCCACACATTTTTTAAGTGGGTTCTATCTAAGTTTCGCTTGTTTCATCCCTCTTTCTTCGATGTCTCGTGTCGTCACCTGTACAACTACACCTCCTCCGCGATTAGATACACTTCGTGATGCCAGACGAACGCATTTTACTAGTGACGGGTATTCCATCGAAGCAATGCACCGGCGAATACCTGTACTCTCTTTTCGGTGCTTATGGAGGCATACAACAAATCCGTGTTGGCTCCTCATCTGTAACTAAAGGTTGCGCTATTGTCGTTTACGAACAATGTGAGGCCGCCAACAACGCGTTGAGTGCTCTTAACGAATATGCGCTCAGCAAGGATCGAGTCCTTAGAGTGTCTGTATACGATGAAGAGAGGGATAAGAAGGCCCTTGATCGGCGTAAGCGCAAACGGGAAGTGCAGGCTGAGTATAAAAAACACATCGCCGAGGTTGCTAAGGCAGCTCCCAATGAGGTCGATGAGTGAGGCGGCGAGGAGGGAGGGGGGTGGGCGGCCCCACGCATTTGCGTCGGTACGCCACGGTGATTACGTGTTGCTCGGTGCTTGCCATGGTGTCCCTCCCATCATTGAAGTTCGTATCGGGCATTTATCTTTTCGTTCTCGCTGGAGGGTTGAGGAACACCATCGGGGGAACAGAGGAACGCACATCCTCGCACGGCGGACGAGCGCTTTTGTGAAAAATAAAACCACTGCTGGGGTGGTGGTGGGAGCTTTGCGAGTCCGATCCTCTTCGAAAATAATGACCTCAACAGCAATTGAGAGCGATTTTCCTATACCGCTGCGGCCGTATATCTGAAATAGCAGAATGTGCGGTGCTACGCAAGTTATGTAATGCACACTGGGCGACCGGCAGGCTCATCCTCACCGCCTCTTTTTTTTGTCATCGTGGTCACATCCGATCTAGCATACAGAGACTTATTCCCACTGAAATACCTCCGATCGAGAACAGGCTTGTCTACCTTAGCCCTCCCTACTTGTGGTCTGTCAGTGCTTCTCTGTGCAGGCGCCGACCGGTTGCCTGTGCTTCTACCTCGGTGACTGTTGCTCTCACTTTCTGCATGCACCCTCCTTCTATGTCGCTCACTATCACACTACTTCCTGGCTATGCATCTCCTCTGTTTTCTTTTTGATCACAAACGGTAGCTTTGTGGAGAACACCACAGCATCGAGGCAATGATCTCAGTTTTGATGTTCCTCAACTCGCGTGGAGATGTGGTGCTTTCGCGGACCTTTCGTGCAGGAAACAACGTGCGGGCACTCGCAGAAGCCTTCCGTAACGATGTCCTTTCGACTAAACTCGTAGACCGGTGCCCAGTCAACATTGTGAACCGGATGTGCTACATTCACATAAAACTGACACAGTTGTACGTGGTGATGGTATCTGACTGTAACGTAGATTGTCTCATGAGTCTTCAATATGGCGTTCGGTTACTACAGCTTATTCAGAAGTACTACGCTGAATTAAATGAGAAGAACATTAAAGAAAATTTCGTGGCCCTTCAAGGGATCATTGGTGAATCCATGGACTTCGGATACCCTGTTTTGACGGACGCGGAGGCGATGCGACAGTTCATCACCGACGATGGGGTCAACGCTTTGGTACTGAAAGACACGCGGGAGTCGGAGCGTATTGCGGATAGGATGACTGGCGAGACACCGTGGCGTGTCGAAGGTCTCACGTACAGCATCAATGAGTTTTTTATCGACGTTTTCGAAGATGTTAATCTGCTGCTCTCGCAAACTGGGGAGATGCTGCAGAGCAACGTAACAGGCCGTGTTATCATGAACGGTTTCCTCTCTGGAATGCCGGTGTGTGAGTTGCATTGGAATGCTCGAGTGATGAATCGCGACGTGGAGGATGGGACGAGCGCCGAAGATGAGGCTGCGACAGGGCTGATCCCTCTGTCAGACATTTCTTTTCACAACTGCGTGCGCGTCGGTGTAACAGCGGAGAAGGAGCGACAACTGACGTTTGTGCCGCCGGAGGGTAAATTTACCCTCATGACGTACCGCTCCAACATGAACGTCCAGCCGCCGATGAAGGTGCAGTCCGTTAAAGTACGGGAGATATCAAAAACGAGGACCGAGATCGAATTCACGCTACGATCCGACGCCCCTGGAGGCCACGTAGCCGAAGATGTTCAGGTGATAGTCCCTTGCCCCGACAACACCGCGACCGTCGCGGTAAAAGTCGGCGTTGGCAAGGCGGAGTACGACGCTGCCAGCCACGGCATCCTTTGGAAGGTGCCGCAGGTGAAGAGCGGGGAGGAACTCGCCTTCTTCGCTGAAATTCGACAGTTCATCCCGACAGAAAATACCGAGACGCTGTGGTCAAAGCCTCCCATCCGCATCGCGTTTAAGTGTGTGTCGCTCTCACTCACCGGATTGCGCATCAGTGAAGTTGCCGTGAAGGAACCCGTCATGCGGTACTCGGCAAAGAAGTGGATTCGCTACACCGTCATGGCAGGCGATTATCAGTGCCGTATTTAACGATTCTCCCCCTCATACGAACCACTACCTCTTGTGCCTTTTCCTTTGGAGCTGCGCTCCTTCTGGGAATGAAAGTGGGAAATGGGGATGCGTCTTCTTTTTTTGTTTTATTGGTTGCTTTTCTTCAGATTTTGCTCTTTGCTGTTGTCCCCAACGCCCTTTCCTCTTTCCCCCTTCCTTTCCTCTCCCCTCTTCCAGCCTGGGATCTCTATACAACTGGAAGGCTACACGGAGGGAAATACACTCGGCGATGAAGGGAGGGGAATGAGGTGCGAGAAAAACGTTAGCGTGTGTGTGTGTGTGAACATCGATGATACACTACATGGGAAGGATAAGGATTTAGATGATGGAGCTCCTGCGGCTCCGCTTGGTATCGTCGTTAGCCCCCTTTTCTTGGCGATGGAATTCTCAAACTTCGGCGGGCTGCGGCGTGTGTCACGATGAGGGGGGGGGCTTCAGGCATCCGGCTTCTACCACCACGCCTCGCAGCAATATATTTTTTGGTGTGTCGTTCTCCTCCCCCCGCCTCCCACTCACCCTTGCATATGTCACTGCCGCCCCAATACAGAAAGGTATCATTTGGCGTGTACCGTAGGTTTGACCTTCAGAGACGTGCGAGCTTTGCAGCCTTTTCTACTTCTTCCAAAGTCTTGCCCTCGTGGAGGCTCACTGCCACTGTTGCCCCCTTTGTGTGTACGCGAGTCCTGCACTTCAAGTGTGATGCGAATCTTTCTCTATCACCGGAATTTTAGCTTTCCTCCTCTCATCGTTTTCCTTTCTCTTGGACCACCCAATACAAAAGCTTTTGGGGCCACGGTGATGGAACACGGCATCCACTGATTTACTCTACGCACATGCACCAATGACTGTGAAGGTGAGTGTGGGGGAAAGCAAGGAAGGGGAGGGGGAAGGGAGATGTGTGTTCCTGTGGCCCGCTACTGTTCGCCATAGGCGTAGGTGCTGCCAGCAATGCTCAAGAAAGAGAGGAGGATGGACATCTTCACCTTGGCGTTGCCGATTTCGTGTCTCGGTTTCCTTCACGGGTGGGGGGAATCGAGGCTCTTGAGTAGAAAAGCGGAAGCTACGCGTTTCTGCAACTCGGTTGCGAGCTCTGTATACGCGCAGCAGTGCAGCTGGTGGGCAAAACTTAGCAAATAATCAAGCTAACAAGTGAAGATTCTCTTTTACTTCTAAGCGCCGTCGACGATCTCTCTGCTCATCTCTCTCTCTCTCTGTGTGAATCGTGATTTTTCGCAGTCTCTCCAGGGCAACGGTGCGCTTCCTTTTGGAAAGTGAGCCGCCGGCATGTTCATGAGGATACGCGGGTATCCGGTAGTTGAATCACTTTATGGGTGACTCATGACACATGCATCTAAATGACACATCCAAGGAAACATAGGGAATCGCTCACGTACAAAAGTTTAACAGCTTTTCCCTTGTCAAACATCTTGATTGGAACCGTACATCAGCTCTTAGAAGACACCATCTACTCTGATAGAAGCAATACCACCACATATCGAGAGACTTACTGGCTGAAAAGGTTTGACGCCACTCGACACGAAATGTCGACTTCGGAAGCGAGCGCACCGCATCAGCAGCTGCGTTCAGAACTGTCGGCACTCGCGTTTCCAGAGCTACTACATCGATACAACGAGGCGAAGGATCTCGCACACGAGTTAATGGGGATTATTGCTCTGCAAGAAAGCTGCACTGTCGCGGAGGTTTACCGGAGCCTTGGGATTCAATCAAGGGAGCGAGACGAAAGCCGCAGAACATAAGCGGATGGACTCTTTTTGTGTGCGCAACGATCCCTTTCCCTTCGCAGACGAAAGGCAAAGAGACACAACCCGGTAGGAGCATTTCTCATCTTCTCCCGCCTTCTTTTCACACGGCAGACTGGAAAGAGAGTGGAGAGTGCACTTCCCCCACCCCCTGTCGCGTTGTTACGCCTGCTTTTTTTTCCTCACCCCACACAACGCATCTGAACTGTGGTTTCTTCTGCTTCATCCCTGCTCATGTCACACTAAAAACTGTACGGCGCCAAACATGAAAGGAAATTCAACCAAATTCTACGCGTGAGGATCGATGTGCGTTTTTCCCAGCCTCATTTTTCTCAGGTAGACTGCCTGGCATTTTTTTTCTCCTTTGGAGAAGCGGCAGTGAGGGCCCCCTCGACCGTACAGAGGGGCTTCATCACCCATACGCTCTATCCCTCAGCACGGCGGGCTGCATTCTATCCCCTGCTTACCAGCATCTGCTTTTTTGTGTGTGTGATGGCTGGCACAAGTCACAGTGCCGAATGTGTGATTCGTCTCGACGCCCCCATCCTTTCCTCACAGCAGCGACGCTTTCGTCCTCCTCGAGCTCGCACTGTTCGCGTCGTTATCGACTTGGGTTTTGACTACGTGCGTGCCTACCGTATGTTGGTGTGCTACTTCCTCGCTGCCCTTCTCCTCTCTCCCCTCCTCTTACTGCCCTTTCTTCTCACCCCCCACCTCTGCGTGTCTACGTCCGGCATCGCAGAGATTTGGTAATAGTACACGCATGCACATACCAACAATTACAAAATAGTTGAGCAGTTTAGCAAAGGTG
Organism: Borovskyia barvae; assembly: GCA_030849085.1. Lineage (NCBI taxonomy): Eukaryota > Euglenozoa > Kinetoplastea > Trypanosomatida > Trypanosomatidae > Borovskyia > Borovskyia barvae. The sequence goes on along the minus strand of JASAOM010001097.1, from coordinate 193,827 downwards.
AAAGGGGGGAGTGGCCATGTCTCGTCAAAAGGAGTACGTGAGTCCTGCTGGTCTTCGTCTGGATGGACGGCGCCCGCTAGAGACGCGCAAGATGGATATTGCTTTCGGTACGCTTTCCGCCTGCGACGGCAGCTGCGATATGACACTCGGGCAATCAAAGGTGTGCGCCTCCGTCTTTGGGCCCCGCGAATCTTTTCGTAAGCAGGAGGCGAAACATGATGAGGTGCTCGTCACTTGCGAGGTAGCCGTTGCTGCCTTTGCTGGTCAGAACCGGCGAAACCCACAGCGGCGCAATCGACTTTCGGAGGAGATAAATGCTGCGGTAGTGCAGGTCGCCCGCTCCGTCATTCTCCTTTCCCAGTACCCCAACTCCCAAATTCACCTATACGTGGAGGTGCTGCAGCAGGACGGAAACGAAAAGGTTGCTTGCATCAACGCAGCATGCCTCGCCCTCATCGACGCCAACGTCGCTATGCGGGATGCCGTATGCTGCATTAACGTAGGGTTACTCGATGACCGCATGTTGATTGACTTGACTGGCGATGAACTGCGTTCGCAATGTCCTGTCATTGCCGCCGCCTTCACCGGCCATGACTCGAATAATATTATCTGGATTGAGACAACCTCTCGCCTTCCTCCTGCTGCAGTGAGTCGGCTTCTTAAGTGCGCACAGGAGGGGGCTGCGCAGATGTACGAGACTACCCTTCGCAGCGCATTGGAGGAGCATGCCAAGCATATCCAGACGCTCTGATGCGAACGGTGTCACGCGGTGCCATCAGGAGAATTGGGCGTAAGGGGGGGGAGGGAGAGGATCGACAGACATGGTGAGACGAGACTCTCATGGAGCCACCCCTTCGAATGTAATGCTGCACTTCAATGGAAAAAAAAGTGGCGACCCCAGTCTTCTTCTACGTGTGTGTGTGTGCGGTTCAGTAACGCTAACTCGAGTAATACCTCTTCTCTCTTGCTTTGGAGGGGGCGCATCGAAAAGGTGTAGAACATTAAGGATCAACTGTAGAGTGCTTTGTGCGGAGGTACAGGGAAGCTGCGCGGGTATGCGTTGGGTTGAGTTGACATGCGATGGAACGGGAACCCTGCTGCACCTTCACCGGCGCATATGGGCTATGTTGTGTTAGCGGCTGACCCGACGTCGGCCGCGAGAGTGAGGCATCATACGAGGCCCTAACAAACGCAGCCGTTGCGACTACTTTTTTTTACTTCGAGTTGCCACTACAATAAATACGAAAGGCCGTACGAGCAGCACCTTGCTGAATCTCTCGCGATAGGGGGGGGTCTCCTTCTTTCTCCTCCCGTCTACCTCTTTTTTTCCTGTTTCTCAGATCGCCCTGCACGTAAATAGTGGTGACAATTGAAGTGTAACACCTTTATTGTTTTGCTTCTCTTCTTCTCCCTCACCTGTCAATGCCCTTCTCGCAACAGGCATTGCACGCTCACAACAGCGGTGAAACCGCGTTGGCTTACCGCCCCTACTGATCTCGGTACAAGTTGGGGTGCTGCTGTATTCACATCGCACACGCCACCATCCCTTTCCATATTGTATACTACACCCAGTTTTCATCATTTGTGGTGTCTTTAGCATCTCCCTTCTTGTTTGCGTTGACTGCGTGATCACTAGGTGCTATTTGACATCAGGGCTCCCCCCCGTCCCATCCCCCTGTCCTCCCCACGTCCAGCACACCTACCATGACCTCGATCTTTACCTACAGTGCCTCGCTCAATGGTAAGGTGACTCTGCTACAGAGGTACTCGGGCTACGTCACTCTCATTGTCAATGTGGCATCACGGTGCAGCTTCACCGAGAATAACGTTGACATGCTGAACAGAGTTCAACAGCGGTTTGGGCATCGAAAGTTCACAGTACTGGCTTTCCCTTGTGCACAATTCGCGAATCAGGAACCGCTGAGCAATGCGGAACTTGCGCAGTGGAGCGTCGACATGGGATTGTTGTTTCCCGTCTTCGACAAGATCAACGTCAAAGGCCCTACTGCCGATCCGCTCTTTCAGATGCTACGAGGTCAACTGGGCACGCCGATGTGGAACTATACAAAATATCTTTGTGATCGCAACGGTCAACCGTTCCGAAAACTGGAGCCCGGCTGCTCGAGAGAATCCTTGCAGCAGTCCATCGAAAACATTTTGTGAGAGATGAAAAGACGAGCCGCTCGCTGACGAGACACGAGGGAAGAGTAATGAGACCTCTCTTTCTCGCTGTCCTACCCTCTTCTACCTCCATCTAGGTATATAATTCGGAGCCTGGGTGGAAGCCTTTTCAATGCACCTTAGCGGCAGCGCTCTTCTTTTTTTTTGACGTCAGCCCAGGAGGGTCGTGCGAAGGCATCGCAAGGCGGCAAACAGCAACATCGAAGGAAAAGAGCGTGCTTTCTAATGCTTTACGTATCCTCTGCCTTTAACGTCCATTCTCTTCTGCTACTCTCTGCCTTTTTCCGGAGGAGGGTGACACCGACTCTGCACGGAACGAGGGCTGAAAAAACAATGAGGTTTAACTCTTTACCGCTGGTGCGCTAAATCACAGGCTAGTGGTGATGGCTTCAAATATTCAAGGGATTGGCGGTACACCGATTGGACTCCTATTATCGGCTACACTCCGTCGAGACAAGATGCGTCTTCACGTGACTATCCCGGACGCGTGCGCCGGTATCCTCCGTCACTCTTTTCCTTCCGATGCAAAAGAACAACAGGGGAAAGAGGAAGCGCGATGGAGGCCTCGTCTACCCCTTCCCCCTCCTCTACCGATGCTACGTCTCGCATAATCTCACTCCGTTCTCTTCGGCTACTTCTCCTTCTTTTCCATACGTCCTCTTTTATTTCTACGCCACCTTTCATGTCGGTGCGCCCCTCTACGCTTCTGCATCACCACTGAAACGCAGTGATTTCGGCGCTCCATCGAGGTTGAGCTGTACATACACGCATACATACGCTAGCCCACTTAAGTGTACGCACCCAACTTCCTCGAACTGAACATTTCCCCGGGTGCGCTTGAAGGAGGTCACCATGTCGGGCGGACCTGATGGTGAACCCCTGGCAAAGCGGGCTCGCCGGGAGGTCGACCCTGCCATCACATTTCCCTACGAACTCGACTCATTTCAGAAGGCCAGTATCGATGCACTTGAGGATGGCGACAGCGTTCTGGTGTCAGCACATACGTCTGCTGGAAAGACAACCGTGGCTCTATACGCCATCGCGAAGGCGCTTCGTGAGGAGAAGCGTGTAATCTATACCTCGCCTATCAAAGCCCTTAGTAATCAAAAGTTTCGCGAGTTTTCAGAGAAGTTCGACTCGGTCGGCCTCATGACAGGCGATACGACCATCAAAGCCGACTCCGACTGCCTTGTGATGACGACCGAAATTCTTCGCAGCATGCTGTATCGAGGGACTGAGATGCTGCGTGAGGTGGGCTGTGTGGTGTTTGATGAAGTGCACTACATGCGGGACAAGTCACGTGGTGTGGTTTGGGAAGAGACGATCAGCTTGCTGCCAGAGGGGTGCCAGTACGTCTTTCTATCCGCTACCATCCCCAATGCGCGCGAGTTTGCGGATTGGGTGGAGAGCATTCACCCTACTACAAAGGTGCATGTCATCCACACCGACTACCGTCCTGTGCCGCTGCAGCACTACCTCTACCCTGCCGGTGCCGACGGCATTTTTCTCATCGTGGATGAAAAGGGGAAATTTCGCGATGACAACTTCGGCAAGGCGATGACGTCCATGGGGGCGGAGGGTGGCACCAATGCCGCTGGGGCGTCGGCAGGCCAAAGCAATGGACCTTCCGGTGGCCCTCGGGGAAACCAAAAAGGCGGCGGTGGCCGCAGCCGAGGAGGGTCTGCGCAGTCGATGATGGAGATCGTGAAGCTTGTGATGGACCGCAACATGTATCCTGTCATTGTCTTCTCCTTCGCAAAGGCAGAATGCGAACGTAACGCCTTGGCTTTATCCCGTCTGAACTTCAACAACACCGAGGAGGACGCCCTCGTGACCGAAGTTTTTCATAACGCCATGGAGTCTCTGGCGGAGGAAGACCGAAAGCTCCCCGCTATTGAACATCTCTTACCGCTGTTGAAGCGCGGCATCGGCATTCACCACTCTGGCCTTCTTCCCATTCTTAAGGAGGTGGTTGAGATTCTTTTCCAGGCGGGTCTCGTCAAAGTCCTCTTCTCCACGGAAACCTTTTCCATGGGGCTGAACATGCCGGCTCGTACGGTTGTTTTTACTTCTGTCAAGAAGTTCGACGGCGAGAAGAATCGCTACCTCACGGGGGGCGAATACATCCAAATGTCGGGCCGCGCTGGCCGTCGTGGTCTCGACCGCGTCGGGGTGGTGATTGCGATGGTGGACGAGGCAGTAGAGCCGGACACGCTAAAGCAATTGACCGGTGGGGGGGCCGACGTGCTCTTGAGCAGCTTCCACCTCACTTACAACATGGTGCTCAATTTGTTGCGCGTCGAAGACGTTGATCCCGAATTCATGATGAAACGCAGCTTTTCTCAGTTTCAGCGGCTCCGAGGAAAGCCAGCACTGGAGGAAAAGGGCCTCGCCCTTCGCAAGGCCATCGCGGAGATTCACGTTGCGCACGAAAGTGAGTTTCGGCAGCACGTTATATGTGAGGACATGGTGACCAAGAAAAAGAGCGAGATCGCTACTATCTTGCGCCAGCCGAAGTTTTTAAAAAATTGGGTGCAGGCGGGGCGTTTCGTGCACATCATCCGTGCCGCGGACCAACTTGACTTCGGTTGGGGTATATGTCGCTCTTTTTCCGCCAAGAGCAGCAGCCCGGACTTCAACGACCCGAGCAGCTTCTCCGTCCACGCTGCAGTGGTTTGTATGAAGGCGGATGCGTCCAACCCAAGTGCCTTGACGCCGTGTCCTGTCACTGAGTACAACTCCGAGAAGGCCGACCTTTACACTGTGACGTTCGACTTCTCGGATGTAGAGGGTCTGGCAACACTGAAAACAAACCTTCCGGAGAACCCCGACTCGGAACGTGGGCGAGCAGAGGTGGTGCAGATCTTGTCGAAGCTGCACCACCAATTCGGCGCCAACGTTCCGGTGCTCACTTCCACCCACATGGGCTGTGAGGACGCTCATCTCACGAAGCTGCAAACCCAGGTGTCAAATTTGCAAAAGCAGCTGGAGGGCAATATCTTGACTTCGGCACCGACGCCAGAGCTGCAGAATGAGTACGAACAGTACAAGAAGAAGGCGGACCTTGAGGCACAATTGGAGCAAGTGAAGAGCGAGTTGATAGGTATGAGTAAGGCAGTGCTCTCTGAGGAGCTGAAGCAGATGATGCGTGTGCTGCGCCGTCTCGATTACACCGACAAGGACAACATCATTCTTCGAAAGGCCCGCGTGGCGTGCGAGATCACCACCACGGATGAGAACGAAATCTTGCTGACAGAGCTTCTTTTCAAGGGTGTGCTCAACTCCATGGAGACCGAAATGATTGTGGCACTCCTGTCCTGCCTGGTGAACGTGCATCGCACACCAGATGGCTTTTCCCTACCCCAGGAATTCGAGCAGCCCCTGAAAGACCTTAATGAGATCGTGACACGCATTGCCACCGTCAGCGCAGAGAGCGGCCTCATGCAGGACAACACCTCTGTGGAGAAGGTTATGCCGTCTCTCATGGAGGTGACATACTTGTGGGCGAAGGGGGCGAAGTTTGTAGATCTGGTCAGCAAAACTACTGCCTACGAGGGAGAAATCGTGCGGATGATGCGCCGGCTGGAGGAGATGCTGCGCCAGCTCGCCAGCGCAGCTCGATCCCCTGCAATTGGCAGCATTGAACTGCACGACAAGTTTCTCAAAGGCATTCAGCTTATCAAACGTGACATCGTCTTCGCATCGTCACTGTATCTTTGAGAACGAATATGTCACGGATCATAAAAGGCATAGGAGAGCGGATGGTGAAGAAAGCAGAGAAGGCGGAGGAATGGGGCTGCACGATACTTTGCTGCCTGCCTGAGTCCTGCTGGGTTCGTTTCTTCCTTCACTGCGACTTCCCCCCCCCCTTCACACACACATGCCACACAAGCTCAGCCTTCGCAGTTTATCTGTGAACTACTGTATGCTGAAACCTAAGCTAACCCACCAGGTGGCTCCTTCGAGTAAAAGAAAGGATGAAGTGTGGAGGGGAAGGAAGTAGAGGAATGCGAAGGGGGGTACCCTCCCTTCTTTGACTCCCTCTTTCCCTCCCGCTTCCTCTCCCCCTCTTCCTTGCCGCTTGCCCGTGCGTTCCTTCAACCCTCCGTTTTTCTCAAAGTGGGAGAGGGGACGGAAGGAGGTCGGGCAAAGTTGAGGGGAGAAACATACTCTCTCCAGGGAAAGGGCTCTTTCCCCCCTACTAACCTTCCTAACGCAAGAAAACAAAAACACGAACCGATCCTTTTCACCCCCCCCCCCCCGCCCTTCTTTCCTTCTCCTCGCACCCATCTCATTTTCTTCGCCCCCACGCCAGGGAGGACAAAAACCCGAGGTGAGCGTCATGAGAAGGACTTGAAGCGTATGATGATCTGAGAAGAGAGAAAACGATTGGGTGCCCCCTCTTTTTTTCTCATCATGCCGCTATTTTTCGATATAGTGTACTCTCTGATGTCGAGTCACGATGATGCACATCTCAGTACGTTCTTTCTTTCTTCCTCCTCCCCCTTACTTCCACTATGTGCGCCGATGGGGATGCAGCGATGAGGGGAAGGGAGAGATAGTGTAGTGGTGCAATCACTGTACTCGCCTTCAACCTCACTTTTTCGTGCTTTGAAATCCAGAAAAATGAAAACGAACAGATACTTATCGACTCTGCCGCATACCTTCTTATCCCTTGTTTTCGTCTTCCTCTTCTTGACGGTGAGGTCGGGTGATTCACGAGTCCTCTACGGTGATACGGCTTTCTACTTCAGCTACACCTCGATGTTTTCGCAGAGCTGAGGTGAGCCGAAGTCTGGGGGTTCTCAAGTCTCAAGCTGGACGCCGTTATCGAGAACACTCACCTTCTTCCATCTATCTTGTGGTAGATGGAGGATCGCCTCCTGCTCTAGTGGTCTTAACTATTTAACTCCCTGCGGAGAGCGTGCGCTGCAGCCGCACTTTTTATTTATTTAGTCGCTGCCGTGCCTCCAGGGCTCTCACGTCGAATAGTTGCCCACGCTTGGCAGCCGGCGCTGCAGCTGTCCGCAAATGCTCGTGAAAACACAGCCTCTGCTAAAAGGCAAGTGCCGCTTTGTAGATCGAGTGAAGGTGCTTCTCTGTAGTGGTGCTGGCGGCGACGGTGCCAGTGTTATGGCTCATGAGCACGGTAACGAGTTTGCAGGCCCGGGTGGTGGCAACGGCGGCAATGGTGGTAATGTGATGCTGCGCTGTGTCAAACGATGCACTGATCTCCATCACATCGAAGATATGGGAAACCAAATTTCTGCAGGCGCAGGCTGCTGCGGGTACTCGCGGGAGGCGCACGGAAGGCGTGGCCATGACTTGTGGCTTCCACTTCCCCTCGGAACACAGGTGGTGGATATGGACACAAATGAGGTGCAGTTTGACATGGATGAGGAGGGTATGGAGGTGGTGCTCCTGGAAGGCGGCCAAGGTGGCAAGGGAAATGCTGCGTTTGCCAACAAGTGGCACCACTCTCCCATCGAGTCCACGAAAGGGCTCCCAGGCAACACCATACTGGCACAAATCGAACTCAAGACCATCGCTGACTGCGGTCTTGTCGGTTACCCAAACGCAGGAAAGTCTTCCCTGCTGTCTGCCATCAGTACGAGCAAGCCAACCATTGCCCCGTACGCCTTCACAACCCTTCGCCCGTACGTGGGGGTGCTGCATGATCTATACGGTAACGTGTGCCGTGTCGCGGATATTCCTGGGCTAATCGAAGGCGCCTACGAGAATCGAGGTTTGGGTCATCAATTTTTGCGCCATGTGGAGCGCACTAAATGCCTAGGAATCGTGGTGGACATGTGCGACACGTACGTTCCTCACACTGCCACCGCCACCCGCAGTGATGGGACCCTCGTCTCGGAGGTGTTGCAGCCTTGGGATGTCGTGGAGCGGTTGCTTCAGGAGCTCGAGTACTACCTTCCTGGGTTAAGTGAGCGGGTCATTATGATCTTTGCTAACAAGATGGACATCGAAAAGGATAGCACCGGCTCTGAAACGAAGGTGAAGCTCGAGGAACTGAAGCGGCGGGTATCCATTCCAGTGTTTCCCATTTCTGCGGCGCTAGGCATTCACCTGGGCCCCCAACATGAGCAGTCGGGGCTTGGCCCCGCCTTGCAATTTCTGTGCAGCGAAGTCTTCACGCGGAAGTCGCTGGAGCAGCAGCAGCAAGAGTTTCGCATATCGCAGACGCGGGCCGAACTGGAGCGCGCATTCCGAAACAAAAACAACGGTCTTTTTCAACCTCCGATACGCACCCTGGGTGGGGGCGATGGGGACACCATCCGCGAGGATTCGAGTGGGACGGACCTCGGGGACGCCCCATCTCTCGTAGATCAGCAGCTGGACTTTCTCGGCAACAGCGGCTTCGATGTGGAATTCAACGCCTACGAAAATTCTGCGGCGCGTGGCCAGCTGCATCAATATCGTGACCTGACTCTGAAGGGCAAATACTGGAACCTTACGCGGAAAGAGGGAGAGTTCCTGAAGGGGGAAACGTGGCCGCGCTAAAAAAAATACGTGCGACGGGGGAGCCCTTTGAACGTATCTGTGATTTCTCAGCTCTGACGAGTGCTTGCGAAGTCGAGGGGTAGATCTCGAGCGCACCGCTGGACCGGGTAGGATTGAGGAGATGAAACACACACACACACACATCTTGAGACACGAGGCCCCTCTCTCCTCCTTTTCTTCCCAATTCCCTCCTGCTTCGGGCCCATGACGGCGCTTGGTTCTGTTGCTTTTATGCCTTCACCAAACGAATTTGGAATCCTTGGCACATATCGACCAAGTGGCAGGTAGGCTGGCAAAGAACAATTCTTCCCCCCTCCCCCCCACCTTTCCTCTTGTGGCGAAGCTGCTAAGATTTTCCGCCGGCATGTGGAACAAGGAAGCCGATAGGATGGACCTGGGAATGTGCACGGCGATGGCTCCCATTGTGAATCGGGAGCGTCTGCTGCTCCAACAACAAAGGGGGAAAAATATACTGGAAAAGTGGATACACTGGCGACTGAAATTCTGTTTCACGCGGAAGAGAACTCCTTGTACGGGGCATGCACGGGGGCGTTCCTTCCGATGGTTGGCGAATGTGCCATCGCTGTGAACCGTCCTCGCTTGACGGTAGGGCGTCGTGCCTTTGCACGACGCCGGTTTGAAGTATTCGCGTCTCCTTCCCTCATCCTGCTGTCTTCTCCCTTTCCTTATCTCCGCTTCCCGCCTCTTTTATTTCCCTATGGGCTACTGAGGGATGGAAGCGCGGATGCACGGCAGCACAGCGGTGCTTTCCCTTTCCCTTCTCACCTGAACTAAAAACAGAAAAAGGGCTGCATCAAAAGAAAAATTTCCCTCTTTTCCGGATATTCACCCATCCCTTCTGCCTCAAACACTTGGAGCAACTGACTCCACCACGTTGGAAGCATTTCGCATTGCTCATGGAAGGGGAAAAGCGGCCGAGGGACACCTTTCACAAGGAGCGATGTCTCTCTTTCATCGGTAAGCTTTGGGTAGCTGACACTCTTGCCATGTTTCATCACCCTGTCAGTGCCACAGAGGCACCTGGCTACTATGATGTGGTGACGGCCCCGATGGACTTGTCCACCATAAAGAAGAAAATAGAGGATGGTGCATACAACACCGACGCGGAGGTCGAAGATGATGTGGCACTGATGCTTTCCAACGCACTCGAGTACAATGAAAAGGATTCCCAGTGGCATGACCTAGCAAAACAGCTCAAGAAGAAGTATCCAGCCCTCGCGGTGCAGTGTAACGTGTCGTTCGACGCGGACCGAGTGTTTATACCGACCAAGCGGATGCGGGATGATGAATCGACCCTGCGAAAAGCCGAAAAGAATGGGGGTGAGAAGCTAGAGGAGGTCCTCGAGGTAATGGAAAAAGAAAGGGCCATTCCTCTAGAGCAACTCCGTGCTATGTACGCACATAACGGGGCAGCAAGGCCTCATGCTGGAACTAAGGAGCAGAGCTCGGATGACGGGAGTAGCAGAGGCAGCAGCGCAAGCAGCAGCGACGCGGGCGATGAAAGCCAGGGTTCTAGCTCGGATGAGGAAGACTTCAGCGAAGACGAAAGTACCAGTGAGAATGATGATGACAGCAGTGGGGACAGCTCCCAAAGTGGATTGAATGATGGGCATAGAAAGTGAGCTGCCGCCGCACATGCTCGTCTTCCTCTTGTATTCTTTATCACGCCTTGCATGCGCCTATTAAGATGGTGGGGTGAGGCACAATGATTAGCACCGTTGCGGTTGATGGGTCTAGGGGTACTCGTCCATAGTGGCGCGAGGTGAGGTAGGGGAGAGGCGACACTCGCGAATCATGAAGCACGTCGTGTCCGGTCTTCGTCCGGTGCCGAGAGGCAACGCCCGAATGGAGCGTGCCATAAAGCGTTTGAAGGGAGGAGAGAAGGAGAGGGGCAACCGAGGTGATGACGGAGGAGGAGATGTTTTCTGCGCTTCTTGTTTTGGACATGAAAGTGCCTTCTCGTGCTCATCCCACAGCAATGGGGTGCGTCCACTTACGAGCTTACAAGACAATAAGGGCCCCTACCATCCTTCCCCTCCACGCTTACCGTTGAAAGGGTTAGCGACTTGCTGACGACCGGCTGGTGTGATGGAGTTGACAGGAGTTATGTGGAAGTGTCATCATTTTCCTCTTATTCTCTCCAGCAGCTCCGCTCAAGCCTCATGATCTTCTCCTTTTCGGTTGCTGTTTGCTGTTGGATCTGGCGTAAAGCGCCGTTCTGGCTTGGACCTCTTTGCGACAGGTGGTTCTCTGCCCCCTACCCCCTCCCCTCCAGCCTCACCCTACGCTGTGCATGCGCGAGAGGAGAGTAACAGCGCGAGGTTTAAGAAGAGTGAGCGTCGACGACCCATAATGATGAACTGTTTTCAGCCCTTGCTGGACGAACAGGAGCTTCTTTTCGTTTTACCGGGGGGGAGGGGGACGGAGCCATCGCCGCATCTCTGCGCTTGTTTGGATCTTGCTCGCGTCGTTAAGAGCTGCTTCTACTCTCCAACCGGACAGTTTCTGGGTAAGGGCGAGCGTCCCAGACAGCTTTCGCTTCGCTCCTCACGAAGGGCGATACATCCAGCCTTTTCCTCTGTCGGCTTCGATCCATTTCACCGTTCATTTTGGATGCTTCCCACCACTCATCAAGTCGTCCTCAAACTGATTTCGTCCCGAAAAAGCCGCAGAAGTAAAAAAAAGTGCGTCTCTGGGAAACTGCCTGGAGAAACTAATGGGGGAGTTTTCCATCGATACGCACTGCTTAGCAGCGCTGTGCCCCCTCTTCCCGTTTGCAGCCAGAGAACCGTAGCCCCCCCTTTTCTTGTGGGTGGGGTGCGGCACGGGGAGGGGAGATATAGTAGAGCATGTCCTCACCATCGGAACACAGCCAGCAATCGAGGCCGCTTCTTCCTCTCACTTCTCTCTTTTTTGCGTCTCTGTTTTCCATGCTCTCTTTTTATTTGCTTTCACCCGTTCGCCGCACTTTTTCCTCCATTGATCGGTGACCCCCTCCCCCCCTCCCTCGCTCCTTGCCTCTCCCGATATCGAATGTATGTGTTCGTGTGTTTCCTCCCTTCGTTTCTCTTTTATTCTGTCTTCTCTTACCGCCCGCCCGCCCTCCCCCCACCTGCCTTCCTTCCAGTCTTATCCTGGCTGATAGTCTGCTCAGAAAAAGTTTCGGAATAGTGAAGAGCAGTGCGGTAGTCGTCCCCTCTTCGATTCTCTGCGAGGTCGCTCCTCCATCAGCTATTTGCGAAACTGCACGGACGAAGGGAAACGCAGGGTTGGTACATGTGTATATATATGTATGAGGCTTTTTCACAGCGATAATCAAGATGAAGGAGTTCAACATACCAGCTGATGTGCTCTTTCGGGGGTATTGTGCCGCCGCTAGCCTGAGTGAAATACCTTTAATAGTGATGCTAATGTGCGCGAAGATGACTCTCCCCGACGCAGGGCACTGGGTCGACGATCGACCGTACTACTCTCGGAACAAACCCCTCCTGTTTGTTTTCGTTGCCATACTGACCGTCCTTGTGACGGCGCGTGGCTTAGCGTCCATACTTCCTCGATCTCGTGTGGTGATTGCCTACAACTTTGTAGCGCACGTTTGGGAGACGATTCTATATCTCTGCTGCTGCTGGTACAGGGAGGGCGATATGGACCGCATGGCGTACATCTTGGTCGCCCTCATGACCATCAACTCGCTCTTGTTCGCAGCACGTCTTGGATTTCTGAAGCACCAGGAAAAACAAGAAGAACAGGCGCATCTGAAATGGCGCCAGGAACAGCTCACCATCATCCGGCAGAAGCGTGCGGATTATGCGAAGCGAAGCACAGAGAAGAAGAAGGCGTGACAAGTACCGGCGTTGTTTGTCAAGACTACGCTCCACTCTCCAGACGTTCGTAGCGTCCTTGTGCTGGTTCGTGCTTACCCCCTTTTTTCTTGTCAGCTCTATCGTCTCCTTCCTCTCTGCCTCTGTGTTTGTGCGCGCGCGTCTGCAAGTGTTTCTCCTGCCCTGAATTTCGTCTGCTCCCGTAGCCTTCTTCTATACTTCATGCCTCGTGGCCTGCGCGCTTCAACATTACGAACACTGTAGCTTCACCAACTCTTAGGGAGTGATGAGCGCCAACTGAACAATTGAGATGCCTTACCCGCATCTGTCCAGGTGGGCGCTTCCGTTATTGCCCATGGTGACCGCAGGAGTGAATGGATACTGACAGCGTATTCGTGCGTCCGAAGGGTGTGGGTCTACCCACCTGGGACAGCTGATACTTGCTCCCGCATGATGAGGACGCATCTGCAGCTTTATCTCCATCACTCCACTCATTTTTTCTCTTTCACTGTTTGCTGTCCTCCGCGCTTTCTGCACTTGGTAGCCAAGGAGCAGGGGTAAGGGAGGGACATGCGGTAGTCCCGTACTTCTCAGTTTCAGTGCTACTTCATCCTGGTCCGTTCCTTCGCACGTATGTACTGCCTTTCCATTATTTTTTCTACATCTTCTTTGCTCACCACCAGTGGTGACACACGAAAATCTCTGCCCAACTACTACAGTTGCTGCGCAGCGAACTACCCGCACATTTGGTCCTGAGGTCCTGCACACTTTCGCGTGTCTGTGGTAACGTTTCTGTGGAGATTTCGGGCTGAAGTGTGCGTCGCCGTTAGCCACTGCCCTTTATTCCCCCCCCTACAACAAAATATACTACGGTCCAATATTGACTTGTGTAGTGGCAAGTGCTCGAGGCCCCTCCTCCCCCCCTTTTCACTTCTGCTCTCCCTCCCCTTTTGAGGGACGCACGAAGGAACTCACAGCACTCTTCGGACAGGGCAACGCGCTGACCCTCCTCTTTCCTCCTCGGCTTCGCGATGTTGCCGATACAATGGTACACGACGGCACTCCTCTGCACAGACGCGTATGAGCTGCATCATCTTTGGCAAACGTACCCGCGAACGCTGTCGCGCAGCACGTGGTGGTTTGATGAGAAAGCCGACGCGCCACTCGCGGTGGTCCTTTATGCGGGGCTCATCGTATTCCTGATGCTGTCCCGCGCCTTTGTTGCATACCAGCCACTGAATCGGTGGCTGCTGCTGCTGAACACTAGCCACGAAGGTATTCGTTTGGTTCTGTACACGCTCCTCTTTACGCACCACCACACGGCTACCCAACTCGACACCATGCTTATCACCTTCGCGCTATGGAACACGGGTCTGTTTGGGAGGCAGTACTACACGACCACGTGCATGCTGCGTGAGTACAGTAGGTGAGCCGTGCTCAAACAGGTCTTTATGCCTCACACACGTGCATAGAACGGAAGGCAAAGAAGAAGAATCCTCGCAGGATGGTGGCCTTTCTCCTTCTTCGTCACCAGCTAGCCTCCCCCTTCCCCCACGCTCACTCAGTCCCTTCTTTTTTCAATGATAAGACACTTGAGTGCGTGGCTTCTATTGGTGCTCCTCCCTCTCGGCGGTACCGTCTCTCTTCGCCCGCTATTCCATTGTGCTGTTTTTACACCAACTGGGCTCACCCTTTGAAGCGGTGGGTTTCAACTCGCCCGCTGCACGCCTCCCTCGCTGACAGCAACACGTTTGACTGAGGGGCTTAAACGATGGCGTAACTGTGGACCGTCGCCCACGTCAGCCTCTTCCTCCCCCTTTTGTGAAGAGTCCAGAAAAAAAAAGGCCGTCTTGCGGTGCCTTGGATCTTTACTCCATCGGAGATTCTTTCCTCCACATGTGGTGGGGAAGGCAGGCCCTTTGTTCGGTTGGCCGTGTGAAAGGCTGTAGCGCTTCCGTACATGTCCCTTGGCGCCGTATCTCATCTCTTCCCTCATCCTCTCCTGTTCGCTTCCGGCATGCTGGCTGCATGCAACATTTTCTCTCCTACTCTTCTCCTTCTTTAGGAATCGGAAGTCACCTTAAAGCGCGTTCACCGTGCCTTTACACCACCTCTTTTTTTTTCTCCGCTAATTCACTCCTTTTCGCCTCCTTTCGCCCGAGGGCACATTTTACGCTCTCTCCACTGAAACCGCATCGTTGAATCGACTCGATCACGCAACAGAACAGTACGCAGGTCCCCTCCAGTGCTCTCGTGGTCTTGTTCCTCTATACTCACGTATATTCCTGTTCTTTCTCCCTCTTTCTGTTTGTGTCTGTCTGTCTGTCTGCCCGTGTGAGAGCTCGTCTTCGCCATCCCCTTTCATCATGTTCCGTTTCGGCCGCTTGAGTGTTCCCGTGGCTGTCGGCGTGCAACGTCGCTTCCTCAATATCCACGAGTACCAGTCGAAGCAGATCATCAAGGATAACAACGGCAAGGTAGAGTTCGGTATCCCATGCAAGACGATCGAGGAGGTCGAGGCTGCGTGCGCCAAGATCAAGACTGCAAAGAAAGTTGTGAAGTCCCAAATTCTGGCTGGCGGCCGTGGAAAGGGCACCTTCAAGGATGGCTTCAAGGGCGGTGTGCACGTGTGCGATAGCACGGGTGCTGCGGTGGAGACGGCGAAGCATATGCTGGGAAACACTTTGGTGACGAAGCAGACCGGGCCCAAGGGCCAGCTCGTCAACACTCTCTACGTTACCGAGGCGGTTTCAGGGATCAAGCGTGAGCTGTATCTCTCCCTCATCCTTGACCGACGGAGCGCCTCGCCTATGTTTATCGGTAGTGCCGAGGGTGGCATGGGTATCGAGGAGCTCGCCAAGAGCCACCCTGAAAAGATCAAGACCATGAAGGTCAATGTTGCCGAGGGCGTGGACCACGACGCTGCGGTGGCGTACGCGAAGCAGCTTGGTTTCTCTGGTGAGACTGCGGAGCGTGCGGCGGAGCAGATCAAGTCGCTGTACAACATCGGTAAGTCGAAGGACTGCACCATGGTCGAGATCAACCCTTTCGTGGAGCTCGAGAACGGCGACGTTATGGAGATCGACGCCAAGCTGAGCTTCGATGACAACGCCTCTTTCCGCCAGAAGTCCATCTTTGCCTTGGAGGACCAGACCCAAATCGATTCCAAGGAGGTTCTTGCCAAGGAGCACGATCTGAACTACATTGCGCTTGATGGTAACGTTGGTTGCCTGGTGAACGGCGCCGGTTTGGCCATGGCTACCATGGATCTCATCTCTCTCCACGGCGGGAGCCCTGCCAACTTCCTCGACGTCGGCGGTAGTGCCTCGGAGGCGCAGATTGTGGCCGCCTTCAAGATTATCACGGGTGACCCGAATGTGAAGAGCATCCTGGTCAACATCTTTGGTGGTATCATGCACTGTGACATCATTGCCAAGGGTGTCGTGAGCGCCTTCGGTACGGTCAACAACAAGGTTCCTATTGTGGTGCGCCTTAGCGGTACCAACGAAGAGCTCGGGAAGAAGATTATCCGCGAGAGTGGCCTCGCTCTCCACACGGCCGATGATTTCGACTCGGCTGCCCGCAAAGCTGTGGAGCTTGCGAAGTAGGTGGCTATTACGTATGTGGTGGTGATAGTGGCACAGACCGCTCACGCGGAACTCGTATTGCGTCCGAAGGTGTTGTGGATGGTGCACTACACGACCTTTTTTCTCCTTTGTGCTCAGCCACGCGCGGATAGCGGCAGGCGCACTTCTTTTTTTTTCGGAGGGGTGAAGGGTTGCTCTCTCATGTTTCGTTGTCTGGGACTGAAGAGGGGGAGGGAGACCCGAGAACTGTAGATGACGGTGTCGAACGGTCAAGCGAAGAAAGGAAATGTGCACGCATAAATACATATATATATATATATATATACCAGGTGCCGCACATTCCATCGACATGTCGGCACGCCAGGGCGGTGGGGTGTGGCAGCCCCAACCGCCCTCCCTCAAAAAAAAAAGGGAGCATGATGATATTGAGCGGCCTCATTCGTGAGTTTTTCGTTTAGCCTCCTCCTCCTCCGCCGCCTTAGTTCTCATCTTCTTCTTCATCTCTGAACCGCAGTAGCTTAGCTGTACGGCGTAGGACTCGCAATGGTCGTCGGTGAACGAATCTGAATGCGCCGCATACGTGTGTGTCTATCAATTTTGGGCTTGCGTGCTTAGGTTGTCATCGCGGCGAACAAGTTCGCGCTGAAGAAGAGAGAAATAAGGCGGCTGCGCTAGCCCTCATCATATTCCTCCGGTGGTTTCTTGGTTTTTTTCGTGGAGTGATATTTTTGTGCTTGTTGGGGTCCTTGATGTTTCCTCTTTCTGTCTCCTCCTACGTTTGCCTCGTGTTGTTCATTGACGGCGCACATACGCGTATAGGTATATATATGTCTGTGTGTTGTGTTTGTGCTTATGTGCGGATGCAGTAAAAGAGATGAGGGATATGTTGAGGAGAAAGGAGGTCAACTCTTCTCCTTTTCCTTCCCTCCACTCTCGTTTTCCGCTCTCTCTTATATATGAAGAAATCTCTTCTATAAATGCAGCGTATTTCTTTTTTCCCTTTTTGTTGTGTATAAATTTCATTTTCCTCCTCTGTGTAAGGTTTGGCAGGTGTCTTCCTTTGTCTTTTTGCTACTTTTTTCCCTTTCCCCGTTTCGTCCGTAAGATGCACAAGCCGCACCGGCACACGCACGTACACACACGCTTGTTCTTCCTAATACGATCATCGATCTCTTCCTTTTTCTCTCGCATCTCTTCCGGTACCCGCTCACTTCTTCCATCTGGTTTGCGTTCCCTCTCGTGTGCTCCATCGCTACTTCGGATGCGTAGTGACCAGCATGCTTTCTAATGTGCTCTGATATGTACCCGTGAAGATGACGCGAGAGGCTCTCCTCCCCGCCAAGCAAGTTACTACCGACTTATCTCTTCTCAGGATTGCGCTCTTGCCATATGTTGAAGATAAGAGGCATTCCATCCCCCGTTTTCTCTCCCTTTTCCCCCCCCACCACCGCCGCCGTCACTCTCCCCTGATTGCGACTCTTTTTTGCTTACCGAGTATGGGGCGGAGGTTTTTGTTGCTTTTCAAGGGAAAGTGTGGGGAGGGAGAGGTTGGAGGGGGTAGAAACGACTGCCGAAAGTGGTGCGTATGCTTCCTTCATTGGACCCATGCTGTCTCTCCCCCCCCCCTTCACTCTCTCTCTCCCTTTCTCTCTAAATATATAGGTCGAAGGATTTTCCTCTCTTCTCTTTCTCCTCCCGATGAAAGGGCACTTTGCATGAGACGCTCTCTGCCTTCTCTGTTGGACACGGGTGACACTGGAGGAGGTAAAAGAGGAGGGCGGACCTGCATTTTTCTTTATTCTTCCTCTTCTGTTTTTCCCCCTTTTCCTTTTACTGTGTACGTGCGTATGTGTGCGGCGGGGTGTAGGGTTGAACGGAAAAAAAATCTCTCCCTCTTCTTTTGGGTTGGCAGGTGACGTTCGAAGGGGGGTGGGTGGGGAGGGTGCCTCTTCTGGACCCCCGATAGGGCGAAGTGAAACGTTTGATCCTCCTTCTCCCTTTTTTTTGTACCGACGATGCACAACTCTTACACGGTGTTTCCATTCCCCATTCGATCTCCTCCTCTCTCCCAGCTCTCTTTTTTTTCTCTTCGCCTTGAGATTTTTGGGGAGGAGGCTGGTGGAGGGGTAGGGGTGGGGGAGAGGTGTGCACGTGTGCTGGCAAGAATGGACAGTTCTTTTGTTCGATGGCGATCTCTACGCATGCGGTGATGCATGGCATACGTGTGGTCGCGATCGCACCGCCCAATTCTTCTTGCAAAGCCGCTCCGAATGCGAACGTGGATAAAAGCTATAGCGAAAAGAAGGGGGCGGGGAAGGCACCCATTATCACAGACTGGTAAGCAAGGAGTCGTATACTCCTGTACGTCATTTTTTTTCCTCCGCCCGACAAGGGGTGCGCGCACCGGAAGACGGGCAACTATGCGATTCGAAAAAGGCGTAACCCGGCAAAAAAAAACTATACTGATATACCTCAAAAGAAAAGGAGAACCGGTAGGGATGGAATGATGAAGAGCCTCTTGAAATGGGGGAGGGGGGGGAGAGAGAGAGATTAATTTCTTTTGTTTTGGGTGTGTGAAAGGGCATGTCAGACCCCTGGCGAGGAAGGAAATCTAACTGTTGCCCCATGTCTTTTGCTTCTTCTCGTGGCAGGGTCCTTTCTATGTTCCTTCACTTAATCAGAAAGGATCTCTCTCTATTGAGAGAGAGAGACGTGGAGGGGTAGAGAAACGGCGCTAGGAGGCTACACAGCGGTAGAACGTGCGGTGGTCTTCGTCTTTGTCCCCCCCTGTCATCCTTCAGCTATTTGATAAGCTCTTTAGTGGTGCTTTCTCTATATGACATCCGCTTGCCTACCCACATCTCCCCTAATACTCCCTTGTGCTTGTTGTTAGCGCGTCGCACAAAGGAATTTTTTGATGATGTGTACTTGTCAAGACGAGCTGCCTTTGCTTTGCTTATATTTATGTGAAAACCCCCCTCCTTCCTCTCTTCCTTTTTGTATTTTCCTCCTCCCACTCTCCGAGGTTTGGTAAAGTTTTTTTTCTCACCCGTCGAACTGCCGCTCTCCCGCTGCACTTGGTATCTTTTTTGCCTCCATCCCCCCCTCAAATGGCATCATCTCACCTCCCCACTCTAGAAAAGACATCACGCACCCTAAGAGGGCAGAGTGGGTAAGAGAGGGGAAAAAGAGCTTCCGGTGGACGTCCGAAATGTCGCTGGACGAAAAGAGTGCAGCAACACCCGGCTGCAGAGGATGGAAAACAGAAAAAATAGCGGGGAAGGGAGGGTGGGGAGGAGGGGTGGACGCGTTTTGTGTGCGTGTGATTATGTGTGTGAGAGGGCAGTAGGGCACATCCTTCCCTCCCCCCAAAACAAAACGAAAAAGGGAAAGGAAAGGGATGGAGAAGGCAAATGAATTTTCCCCTTTCTCGAGTTTTTAACCGACCCAACCTCCGCAAAACAAAAAGTTTAGAAGTGAAAGGCGCCACCGACGACGTTGCTCTGTGCGTGTGTGCGGGAAGGAGTGGGCGCCGCTGGCGTTCATAAGAGAGTGCACTGGCTACGTATGTGCAAAAGAAAAGAGGAGAGGGGGAAGAGGGGAGCGTTACGCGGGTTCTGCAGCACAGAGGCGGCTCCGTAGCCGGGAAGAGAGCAGCTTTAGGGTTTGACCCTCGAGGTTTGCTGCTCGTGTAACCTGGGCTTCCCCTAACCGGATTTCCTCCCTCTTCCCTGTCCGCCACCTTCTACACCTTCGCGATCAAGACTTGGCCCCCCTTTGGATAGGCCCTTCCCTTTTCGCACAAACTAGCATGGCCTATCCATCTGCCACTCTGCGTCAACAGTAACAAAAGAGAGACGGGAAAGGTGTGTCTTGAGGGTGTGCAAGCATCAGATTTTCCGATGGTGCGAATCTTTTTTCTTCTGCCCTTTACCGCTTCTTCATGGTACTCCTCCTCTCCCTTCACTGTCTCTTCTTCTCGCCCATTTCCCTTCCATCTTGTCGCTGCCGATGTTTCTCTCTCGTTGCCCTTTTGTGAACTGTGCCTCGATGTTTTCCATCAAAGCACCCTTTTTTTCTGTTTGATGAGAGGCTTCTTCATGGACCCTTGGCTGTAGCGCCATTCTCACATACCTACATATATATATATATATATGTGTTGCTGCATATTCTTTTTTCTTTCTTGCCTTGTTTTTCTTTAGGGGGTTATATTCATTGTCTGCATGCACGGCGGACAGGTCATCGATACTATTGCCAAGTGCGTCGAGCATCTGGACAGTCTCATCAATGGGCGACTGGTTGTGCTGCAGTCTCGGGTTGCCGCAGCGGACACCGTGATTGACGCCTTGGAAAAGTGCTGTGCCGACCATGCGGCTCTTCTTGTCGAGGATGTGCATCTGCAGCGCGTATGGGAGTACGTCTGCCCGCTCGAAGTCCCGATAGGCGACGAAGCCGCTGGTGCAGCAGCGACATTTGCGAGGAATCCAGTGTCTCTTGCTGCTCTCATACACCGCCTTACGAGTGCTGTAGTAGTTTCAGCGCGTGCACCTGAGGCTGGCACATTAGGACGCCTGCTGAAGTTGCTGCGCTGCTTTGTCACGATGCCACTTGCCAAGGGGGCTCAATCCTGTCAATGGCGATATCTTTATGATATCGTGCTTTCTTTGCTTAGGATTCTGGCCCCTCTGAAAAAGCACACAAATGTACAAAGTGAGTGTGTACACCTTTTGATGGCGTTAATTCAGGCACCGGGGCTGAATGGGTCGCCTTGCAGCTCCCTGATGGTAAATTATGATGCTCTTCAGCTTGTCAGCTTGTGCGTGCTGGTGTGCGACACAAAACACGATGTTGCGCTACGACTGCAGAACGCTGCGCTGCAATTACTTGGAGTTATCTGTGCACAAGAGCGGTGCACCACCGCGATTGAGTCTCCGCTGGGCCAGCAAATATTCGACTGCTTCTACAGCGTGGCAGACGAATTGACGCGGCAATTCGATGTGAGGCAAATGCTCGGTGAAGGCTTTCTCCTCGGCCTCACAGGGTTTCTGAAGACGTTTCCTCCGTCCGAGAGTCACGGCGCCTTCCTCACGCTGGTCAACAACATTGTGCTGAGTGCGCTCCACCTGGGTACGACGTCCACCAACTATCAACTCTGTCTTGCGGCTCTCCATTTTCTCCAGTATCGTGCGGCCGACGCCCTTGCTCCCTTCACGATTAGGTGCGCCAACCAGTACCTCGCAGTGCTCCAAAAGCTTTGGACGCACCGCAACAAAGGCGTACGCCGGGAGTCGCAAGAAGCAGCGGCGGCATTCTGGGCTTCCTTGAGTACACAACTGCTACTGCAGCCCTCGACGGAGCTACCAGAGACTTCAGCCCGTGACGCGAGCGCTTCGCGGCAGCTCCAACAAAAGCTTGAACCGCTGTGGCAATCACTCATCTCTCCGGTTAGCAGGCAAGTGTGCTTTGCCCTCGAGGCACTCTTTCATCTTCTTCCTACCATAAATGTACTCCAAGGTCCTTCAGCCCTGCAGGCGGCAAGCATCCGTCTGGAGGAGCACGTTGGTACCCTTCTTGCGAACGTCTCTGTTGAGAAGACGCACGAGCTGTTTCGCCAATCTGCCTATCTCCTCCCCGTAACAGGACAGCTCTTACGTCTGTTGCCGCGCCTATCGCCACGACACCTAGCGATGGCGGGTGATTTGCTGAACTGGGCTCTCCTTTCTTACCCCGACTCTGGCTTTGGGGAGCGAGAAAGGACAGTGCCAGGAATCTTGCTGTTGGTAAGCGCGTTGCTGCATCACCCCAGCAGCCGTGACAACTCTATTCCCGAAGTTGTCAGCCGCCGCACCATAGAGCTCATCATCGACGCACCTGCGTCAGGGGGGGATACTCAGTCGCCAGGCGAGAGTCCCTCGTGTGAAGGCCGCCTACGCTTAATGGGGCAGCTTTGGGCCGAACTACTCTCTCCTTCTGCTATTGCCAACGCAAAGATGGGAGCAGCGGTGACTGTGACGTCGCAAGAGCAGCTGAGCATCGCTTTCCGCCGTGTCTGCATCGACGTATGCGAGCACGCTCAACTCGACCTCGCCGAAGTGGTGACAGGTGAAACGGTGAGGCTGGAGAAGATGCTGATGGTTGGCATCGGTGGTACGTGTCCCAAGAATCCCGAGCACTATTCCGCTTTCCTGCGCTTCGTAACCTTTTATCGTCATTTCTGCGTGGTACGTCGACGAGTCGGGAGCTCAATCAGCACGTCCGTGGAAAGCTTATGCTGTTGGCTGACGGTGCTCGTCGACGGCGTGCGTGCTGCACCGCACGCTTCTGGGTACTACACTCTCCTACACTACACGATCTGGTGCGAAGGGTTGTGCCCTTCGGTAGCGCCGGAGGACTGTCGAAGCCGTGGTGTGGTGTTGGGAAGCACTGCTGACACGGTCAGCGCGCTTCTCTCTTCTCCGCCTTTCCTCTCTGTCCGTCGTTTTCTGAGTGTCGATTGCATGCGATGGGTCGCCGTGTACAAGGATGACCTCCTTTGCCAATGCGCCGTGTGTGCCGTTATCGGGGTAGCTTTGCTTTCCGAGTCTCCTGAGGGGGAAGAGGGACTGTTTGCCGATGGGGAACCCCCGCATGATGTAGATGTGGTGGTGCGGGCTTTTGAGGTCGTGCTCACAGCTACGTCGATATCATCACCGTTGTTTTACGAGCCGATGCTCCACGGCGGCACTGACCGCGCGCAGTTCGGTCGAGGTGGCGACCGTGAGAGGCTGGAAGAGAACCGGCAGTGGGCCACCGCCGTTTTACTGAGGAAGGCGCACCGCTCTCCTCGTTGGGCGGCAACATATTTGCCTGCCCTCGTGAAGGTCGTGCGCAGCGTTGCCGGGTCGGCGGTGGTTCAGTCCTCTCTGCGGAAGTTGGCAGCGCAGCACAGCATCTGTGCGGCTTCGCGGCTGCAACCGGCCCACAATGGTGGACGGACCGAGGGAGACTCGAATGACGCCACGCCTCGTCAAAGTTTGATGTCCGATCCCACTACGGTGCCGCTGCACCAGGTGAATAGCGCCTTGCATATTGGGCATCTGATACCAGTTGTTTCTCACCTGAGTTTGTGTTGCGAGGAGCTCCCAGTGTGTGCCGCCGCAGCGCATGTACTGTGCTGGTGCGTGGAGTGGGTGGTGAGCAGGGGAATCGCCACTTGGGAGGTAGACGTATTCACATCGCTCCTGTCCGTCGCTGCCCTCTCTGGCTTCACGACTCGGGAGAAGACCGGCGGCAGGTCGGCCGAACGCGATGTGGGTGCAGCCCACCGGAGGTCGTATCAGCTTCTGATGGCCGTGTCTCGGTGGTACGGTCGGCAGGAGAGACAGCCGGAAGTGGCGCAGCGGTTGATATCCGTCCTGCTACGGGGTCTGGGTAAACGCGATGCACCGCAGCGCTGCGTGGCAGCAGAGGCCCTCCTCATGTACGTTCTACCACCCTCCGACGGGGCGCCAGCGGTTTCTGACCACTTTATGGCCTTGATGCCCAGATTGGTAGACTTGGAATGCGGGGACGGGGAGTGGTCTCGGCTAGGAGCGGCTTACTGCATGAGGGCTATGATGCGGCGGGCCATGGAGGCAGCAGCCGTACCTCCTACCGACGTCGCAATGTCCATCATCGTGGGGGCGATTGGGTGTATACGTCGAAGCAGCGAAGCCCCCGTGTGGGACGTGGTGAAGAGCGCCACGTGCCATGTACTGCAGGAGGGGCTGGAGTGTCTGACAAGGATCTTACGTTGCCGGCACGTGGATGGCAGGGAAAGCACTGCGGCGTCTGTCGGAGGGACCGTCCATGAGGCGCTCGAGGCGGCGGTCGGTGTACTTCTCGTGCTCGCGCCGCACCATCTGGAATGCGCCATTGCTCTCGTAAGATGTTCAACTGCGTTCTGGGGCAGGGCCTTGGTATTGCGTCAGTTTCTTCAGCTACCCTGGCACTTGCACGGTGCTGATTCCTCCTCTCAATTCGTTGGTCAATGCGCGGCGTTAGTGGCGCTGCTTCGCAGTGGCATTCTGGAAACCGAGCATGGGCACATCTCCCGCCTTGAATCGTGCGAGAAGCGTACGAGCTGCTGCTTCAAGCGGTCAGCAGAAGTCGTGACGGATGAATCGTTTTTGCTGATACTCGATGAGGTAATCCAGTCTTTCTGCGGTGCAGCACGCGTCTCCGCGGCAGAAGGAAAATCTGTTTCTCATGCTCTCTTATCGTGGATGTTGGTGTTGCTCGACATAGCACAGCTAAGGGTGCCTACCGTACACTTCGCACAGCTTCTGATGCCGGCGGTGGTTCTGCAGGTAGTGCGTCTAGCGGGGTCTCGTTCGGCTGCCGAAGAGGACCTCGCCTCCATCAAAAAAGTCAGTTATGGGGCCAGCCGTGTGGGGGGTCCAGTTGGGTCTGGAATTCGGGCTCTTGTGCCAAAAAGAAGGGTGTGGACTTGTATTTCACTTATGCGATTTCTCTGTGATGTTGCTGAAGTGGCGCGCCGAGGCGAACATTTCTGCGAGATTTTTCTTCAAGCGGTGCGTGAAGCAGAAGTGTTTGAATGGTTCACCCGCCGCAATCCAGCTGGCGAGCTACGGAGAGCGTTCGAGCAGTGCACGACGGCACACCTCGTGGACTCTTTAGTTTTTGCGGGGGCGTTGAGCCAGATAGACGTCACGATCGGTACTTCTCCATCATCTCTCTGGAGGCTCGTCGCCTCGTCGAGGAATATCCCTTCTGTGGTGGTGGTGCGGCTGCTTCATGTGGTGCTGCAGAATGCGATGATTCTTAACACCCGCGATGGCGAAGTGGCGTGCACGTGGCTGATAATCCTTCTTTTCAGCGAAGATCATTCTAAGGTTCTTCCGGATCTTCTGGAGGAGCTCTTCGACATCGCCACAGTGACCTATCAGTGCAGCTTTTGCTCACCATCGTTCATCTCTGCCGTCCTGTCGACGACCGAAGTGACTGATATGTCATCGGACACAAGTCTGCTGACCCGTTTCTCGGGCAGCAGCATGACGAGGTGCTGGCAGAAGGCCATCTCTGTAATCCCGACTGCTAATATTGTTTCTACATCGCCGCGCTTGGTGGCGGTAGTGGTGTCTCTGGTCGCTCGTCGACCGCAACGTGAGGCGGCCTTTCTTTTGAGCCTGCTAGCTGACTGGGTACGAGAGCTGCAGAAACGCCAACTCACCGACGCGCAAAAGGTGGCGCTCCGAGAAGTTTGCGCTCAAATCATGAAACGGGAGACGTGTGCGGTGACAGTAGACGAGGCAGGGGACCACTGCGAAGTGTACCTCGTCATCCTCTCTGTGCTCGTGCAGCTCTCAGGACGAGCCGTCATGGAGGATGCCGCCCTACTTGGGAAGTTCTGCGTGCAGATCAATCGCACGGCTTGGCCCAGCTGTACCTACAGTCTGCTGGCCAACGTGGCCGCCACCAATAAAGTTAAATGGGGGTTTCGAATGTTTGCTACGATGTTGGCGCAAGCCTCGACAACCGGTACGCCGGTATCTCCTGAAGCTCTTGAAGCTGTCGGAAGTGCCGCACGGACCCGATTTGATGAGATCATGCACAACGCCCTGCCGCTTCGTTGGTCAGAACTGGGAACAGTGACGGAGCGAGCCAACGCTGCGGAGTTGGTGAGGGCAGGAGCCGCGCTATTTACTGCGGTGCTGCCCCACGACATGCGTGTTATCGCCCCTTTTAGTTTCATCCTCGCCAAGGTGCCACGCTCTCAGCAATCGCCGTTAGTTTTTCATGTGCGTGAAGCACTTTCGAAACTCTCCGATGCCACTCAAGTGGCCGCCTTTAACTTTGCGATAGGGCTGCTACGGACTCAAAGCACACCACCGGAGGTGTGCCACACCATCGCACAGCACCTCCTCACTCCCACCCTCGAGGTCGCCACTGAAACAGTGCGAATGAGGATACTCCAACAAGGGGTGCGAGGCTGGGTGACGGAGGCCGGTGTAACTCCGACGATGAACCGCTATCATATGCAGGCGGCTGCGTTTTCTCTTCTGGCGCTCACGTACGAGCTCTGTTCCTCGAAGGACCAGTTGGAGCACATCGCCCGTGCGTTCGCGATAGTGGATCCGTGCCACGCTAGAAAAGGACTCGCATGGCACGTCCTGAAAGCCTGCAACTCCGTGTGGCAGCAACGCCACATCAGCAGCGATGGTACCGATGCCACTTTTGCTGAACGGCAGAATTATCGTCGAGCGGCGTTTCGATGCCTTGTCGCCACGCTCACTCGAACAGAACAAACGGAAAGTGTGTTCTGTCAATGTCTGTTTCAAGAGCACTGCGCAAACAATTGGAAGGCGTTGTTCGCAGAGGCGGCTCCCCGCGGGTGCCCTCTCGTGGAAACGACTTCATTTCTGCGCCCCTTTGCTGCTGGGGCCGCACGGCGCGAGGAGGACTCATCACAACTGCTGCAGGGGTTCACCGAGGATGCGGAACTATGGCAAGCTATGGAGGACTGTAGCATAGCGCAGCTGTTTCGTCACCTCGTGACTTCGTTTCCGCTTTCTTCTGTGGCGGCCTCCCCACCCGATTGGGCCAGCCAGTTCGTGCGCGTGATGAAACTTCCGCAACTGACTGCGGCGGTGCGGAGAGTTTTCTTCAAAGTCCTCTGCATGTTCGAGAACGCCTTTGCGGCATTTGTGCCGCACACGTTCGACGATATCGCTGCCTCTCTCTACGCCACATCTCCAACGTCGCCGATGGGGGATGTTGTTTGGGAGCTGCTAGCACGTCTAGTTGAGTGGCACCGGCGCAGCGAGAAGCGGTTGGTGGCGGTGGGAAAGTGTGTTTCCCTACAGGCACTAGCACGGCACTTTGCCTTCCACGTCTCGCGACGGGACTCCGCTGAGGACGACGTCATAACAAAACATGTCAGGTACTTGGAGGATCTCTTGAAGCTGCTTTCCTCCTCTGCTGTGATGCGGCCCTTGTCTGCAGCAGACATCGCAGTGCTTCTTTCGAGTCCTGAGTATGACCAGCGAACTGCTTTAGAGGTTTTATATGTTCTTCTCGCCTCGTGTGGGTGTATTAGCTCAACTGGTGATGAAGAGGAGGTGGAGAACGTGTATAATCTCCTTGCTTCCTTTCTCGATCCCGCCGCAGCCCCGAACTTGCTCCCTCTGGCGGCGAAAATAGTTGGCCTCGAGGCTCACTTGCTCTACTCCCCCGGTCGTGCCGTCCTTCTTCCCTTCGTCAGGAAGCAACGGCAGACTTCCCTTCTGCGGCGTGTCACGGCCGCTCTTGAGGGCTATGGCTCTGATGCGAAGTCGCTTATCGCGCTGAAGGTGATGCAAGAGGAAGGCGGTGGCCATGTTGATTTTGTAGATGCCGCGATTGCTCACCTGCACCCCCTGGAGCGTTATGACGATTGCAAGGACCCTGATAAGATTCTCATGCTACATGTACTGGCGAGGGCGAATATGTACGTAGCCAGCCACTACGATGACATTCACGCGCAACTTTCCGCATCGCTATGCGAGGCAGGGCACACCGATGTCCAATTGAGTGTCTACATTTTTTTACGCAATATTCTATCTCACCTTTCGCTGGAAAGAGTGCAGCGCATCTTGAGTGACTTCTGCAGGGCCGAAGTGCTTGAGACTTTCGAACCTACTGGGCAATTGTGCGTTGCCTTTTATGATGCGGGTGTGGCTGCGTGTCGACGGCTGGCGGCTCTGGAAGTGGAGAACTCTCGGTCCAGTAGCAGAGTTAGCAAGAATACAGATGAAGTGATAGACTTTCTCATTCATTCCGGGCTTCGCAATCCCTCTCCAACTGTTCAGTACTTGTTGCTGGAGTATCTGGCCGAACAGAGGCATAACACACTATCAAATGTCTCAGGACAAGTTGCATTTCTTCTGGCAAACGAGCTGGAGCAAAGCGAAGATGACAGGGATGTATGCAGCAACAGCAGCAGTACTAAACGGTGGTGGCGGCACGCTGCGGTTCTTCTTCTCTTCTTGGCGAGGCACTCACCAAGCCTGGACCCTACATCTTCACTAATAGAGCTGCCCTGCATCGTGGACCCTTCGAATTCGGAGACTGTCTTTCGCTTCGCTGCCGAATGCATCCGTGAGTCGTGGGGCGACGTACCCGGAGGTACATGGAAGCCACTTGACACGCGTGCGCCTTCATCCGGTGCCTCCGTTGTCGCAGCTTCCCTTGCCTCCACCGCCGACGTATTTTCCCTGCGTGGTGAGCTTGCTGTGGCGATGCATTCTTCGCAGGGACCGTTGAAGGTGCTGGTGGAGGAGGGCCATCTGCGCCAGGCTGGCGCGTGGCGGGATGAGGATCCCTCTGGCAGCGGGCCGCCACTCTTCAAGTCACCCAGGCGGGCGAGCGAGATGCTTCGGGCGGCTACAGATACACACTCCGGGTCACAGACGAATCTGACTATTTCTCAAGATACTAGGAGGAGGACCGCCGTCATCGAGCCCCTTGTCGACGTTGCTCACCAGGCGCCGCACACCTCCGCATCGGCCGTGTGGGGCCCTCAGCCTATTCCTGTAACATCTCCACTACCTAGTCTTGGGAAACACATTGACGATATGTTCTTGGAGGTGGAAGGAACCCTTCATTTTCTTCTGACACCCCTGCAGGTGTTGTGCCTTCACGTAGATTCGGTAGCAGCTCGTGTGCTTGTGGACCTCATCACCAACGCCGCCGTTGTGGACACCGCCGCTGTTGCCTACTGCCTTTCACACATTCAGAAAGCCTGTTCAGCACCCTCTGCCGGCGGCTGCGAGGACACAACGCGCCAGCACAGCCTCTCCGTTCTCCAAGCTCTACGACCATTTAGCGACCCCTATCATGCTCCTGCACTGAGGGAGACAGTTGACTGTTCTTCATTGACTACCGCCACGCACACCGCGCTGATACAGGAGGAGGTGCCACCAACTCAACGGTCTTCATCGGTTACGATAGCCGATACTGCAGACTTTGGGCTGCAAGACGTTGAGAAAAGAAAGACCTGAACCTGCTTTGTATTTGCCTCATCACCACCGCCATTTCACTCCAGCCTGGTGTTTGTTTATCACGGAGGCGTTATCACCGGTGAATGTCAGATGAGGTAGTGCTGACTGCTGGGTGTGAGGGGCGGCTCTCAACTGACCTTTTCCCGACCGCGCGTTTCTTCAGACGGAGCGTCGAATGCGAAGAGAGCAAAACTCGGGCATCCATAGAATTCGCACAGTCTGAGAGATCGGGCTCATCCTGATTGGTAGCGCGAGGTGAAAACTGCGTGGTCACCAACGCTGCTGCGACGTTGGATACAGCAAGCTCTGCGCCTTCAAGGTACTGATTGACTTCAGCTGCATACCAATCCCCAAGGGAGTCCAGCGGTGTTAGCGGAAGAAGTCACTTGGCGAGTTGGTGGAAGACAAGCTTCCCTCCGTTAGCCCGAATGAAAGATAATCAGATTCGCGTGCTGAGACAAACAGCTTAAGTATTTCGATAATGCAGGAGCGATGCTGAGTCACCTCCTTTCAGTTCAGCGGTTGTGCGACCTGAGGTGTCGATGAATGTGGAGCCTGAGGAACTGGAAGTCGAGGTGGCAACGTCGATCCTGGAACCGGTGGCGATGATGACACGTGGAGCTCCATCTGACATGACAGTCATGCCGTCCTGTCTCCTTCGATGATAGCAAACAAGTTTGACTTTGCAGCGCCTCACTTTCCGGCTGGACGCTCCGCAAAATCAGCAACTGCACGGAGCAAAACTGAGAGTTGGAGGATGCCTCAACTCGTCTCCAAGCGGCGCATCGTCTCATTCCGTAAGACTTCTGCAGATCCTTTATCGAAGCAGAAGCGATCATGGCAGCGGTCAGCTCAAGAAGAGGACGGGGGTGTGAACTATGCCTTGCTGACAGCATCAAAGATTCCTGTGCGCATTCTTGCCCAACTCTGCCGAAACTGCGACTGTGTACAGGGGGCAACAAGGGCCCTTTACGTACTGCAGAGGGCGGGGGAGGGGGGGAGAAGAAAAGATGAACTGAACTCTCTCTCTTTGAAGAAGGAGGGGTGCCCGTTTTCCTTTCTGCACTTCTGCTGCGTCGTAGGTAAGGATATCGTGCTTGATTCACCTTTGTCTGTATCGGCGTATACGCGCGTTTTTCGTATTGCGAGAAAGGAGGATAAGGACTGAGTAGTGGTGATGCTGTTGGATACTGCTTTCGTGTTTGCACTTCCTTGTTTCTTCTCCCGTCTTTGCAGGCTCGCTATCGCTTCTCATGGCGGCGGCTACCGTGCGGGCACGTCAGCGCTCCTTCACGAACTGCGGTGGAAAAAAAAGTGAGAGGGAGATACGATGAGGGCAGCGGCATGGAAAAAAAAAGACGCTGGCTCGTGGGAGGACCACAGATCGCCCAAACGCTTCAGCTGCTCGGATGAAAAAGTGGGACGCTTGCCTCCAAAAGGAAGTTGAGCGTAATCACGACTTGCCATGCCAGCCTCCTTCCAGTATCAACACCACAGAAAGGGCGTCAGTACCTGACTGGCCTGCCTGTGGCGTTCCATATGCTTCCAAGAGTCGTTTAGCAACCGGCCAAGGCCAGATGTAGGAGTGCTGGATGCCATCCTGTCCGTTGAATCATACCCCCCTTTTTCTCTCCCCTTGCTCTTTTCTTTCTCACTTCCGGCCTTCACATGCCTTCTCCTTCTGTGATGTCGACGCGGAAGGTCCAGCTCGCTTTTTCTGGTCCCCTCCCCCTCACTTTAACAGTAGAGGAGAGTTGACGAAAACGGGGGGTGGTGAAAGGTCGCAATCGATCGACTTATTGTTCGGGGATATCACAAAACCCTACCCTCACTGCCAAACAGTAAAAGGAAATTATTATTTTTGACTGCATCGACGATCTCCTCTGCGGAGGGAAAGGCTCTCGGAGCAGTTTGTGGAACGCCTTCACGGTTTTGTGAGAGTGAGAACCCATGCGCATGCCTTTCACGGGGTGATAGATACACGTGGGTACATTTCTTTCCATATATATATATATATATATATATATAATTTATTTGGTGGAGCACAGCAGGTTACAGAAATGGTCGACATGACGATTGTGGCACCTCTTTTAGCCGTGGAAACCTATTCTGTCGGAGTTTTCTTCGCGCTACTACTGTATTGGAATGCCCCCTTCATCATCTCGCGGTTGCTCACCGCGTTGATCTCCTCCGCTGTCGCCATGAAGCTGGATTTTACGTTTCACTTGCTTTTTGGTGGGTGCCATCAGATGATCATACTTCTCTTCTGCTTTGGGACGGTGTGGACTTCCAACGGCTCCATGAACGTCCTTCAGACGCAATCGCAGACCCATAGTATAACTGACGTGATGAGTCTCGCGCTGCTTGTTGGCAATACCGTTCAGTTTTGGATCGGTGCCCTGGTTACGCGTATTGCCCTTTCTGCTCTTGCTGCTCGCGCTGAGCTGAACCTACGTTGGTGGGAGTCGCAGACGGCAGCGGAGCACGGCTTGCTCATCGTGGAGGCTTTGCTGTGCTGCGCTGGTTGCACCCTACAGTGGGGTTACTACACCCTATTGCCGACGGAGGAAAGAGATGAGAGTGGTGAAGGATCGCCGCTTATGTGGTACACCTCCATCGTTCACATTGTGGCAGTGGGTCTGCAAAGCGGGTGCACTCTGGTGACGGCGTCAATGCGGATGTGGGGGTACTACATTCTGCTGTTCGTTGCCCGTAAAATGGGTCACAACACCTCGATAGCTCTCGAGGACTCGGGGTTGAACCCGTTCTCCGAGATGCACGCCCTCTATATGCGATATCTTTACGCGATATCGTGCGCGGCAGTGGCATGGTATTACACGCCGTCGTCAATACCGTTTTGGGTGCAGCTCTTCGTGCTTCTTCGCATCTACCTCATAGCCAGTGCCTCTGGTGAACTGCGCCACTACCATGAAGTTCTCGATCGCTTCCCTTCCGTAGCCGCAGATCCCAGCAAGGAGTGCGGCATATGCCTGGACGACTTTGCGGAGGGGGAAGTCGTAAAACGTCTACCATGTGGGCATACGTTCCACGGCGCCTGCGTCCGCTCGTGGCTGATCCGCTCCTCAATTTGCCCCACGTGCCGCCAGTCCGTCGTGCCGCCATCGAATCCGTATTCGTCCTCAGTACTGCACGAAGGTGTACACGGGATACAGCATTACTCCATCGATATGGGGACTCCTACGGTTGGGGTTACCTTCATCGGCACGCTGCAGCCTCTACCACCCGGGTTGCCGGCGGCGATGCCCACCGTCTGGCCGCTACGCCGCCACAGCCGCAACAGCAGGCCTGTATCGCAGCGTACACCGCTGTTTCCCGTGGAGCTTCGGCAGCTTCCCCATAGTGAGGAGCTGCAGCGTGTCGATGCTGCACGAAGAACCCTTGCACTCTGCCGCCATCGTACGCATCTTCCCCCGGGTGATGGTGCCACCACTTCTTCTATCAGGAATCCCCAAGCTACAGAAGGCGATGTGCGTACATCTGCCGTGTCTACCGCTATTACTTCCACCAACTCACGAGAAGATCGTGAGGAAGTGGATTCGCTGCTTTTCCAGGAAACACCGCTTCTTCCGGTAGAATCGGTCCATGCACCGCTGGCGTCTAGGGCTGCCACCGCAACTTCTGCGGGGCACAAGCGACGGCGTCTCCCACAAGAAAACTCAAGCGCTGCTTCCTCTGCCAACGACGGCGGGGACGACGCTCCCACTGAAGATGCGAATACCCTTTCTTCATCACGGAGACGTAAAAAAGAGTGATGTTACAGAAAAGCGCCTATGTGAAATCAAACATATATATATATTTATATATGTGGGTGGTATCGTTTTGAATCCTTCAGAAGATGCTTCCTCGATGGCTGCGGTGCACGCAGGGCATCAGGCAGCTCCTTTACGATGACATCACAATGGTGCAGCCTCCGATGCGGCCCAATCAACCACGGCGGAGCGAAACGATGAATGTGATTACAGCGCTTCGAAAGATGTTTTATTCACTCCCGTGAAGACAGTTTGCTTGTTCGCTGCGTCTCTGCGAGCAAGACAGTGTCACCATCATCGAAGTTCCGTACCTCTCCGCATGGGCAATGGTGCCCATGATGCGCAAACAAGTGCTGTGGGATGGTGCTTTTTTCCAAATGGTCTAGAACTCTTGATGCTTACATATATATGTACATATATATATTTGGACTTCATTTGCGAGACTACTCTAGGGTTGGCTATTATGTGTGGATCCTGATATGGTTACATGACATCTCACCCGTGTACATGTGAGTGGCCTACATGTGAGGAAACGGCCCTCTCCATCCCCCCCCACCCTGTTTGAGGGAGATGCGTTTGTGGTTGGACATCTCTTTCTCCTGCATTCTGTTTTTTTTTTTTGGGGGGGGGGGTATTGTCGAAGCGCGCATCAATACAATTCCTTGTCGGGTGGTTTCGGTGTGTATCGGTGGATATGCCTCCCTGTACGGGACTAGTTGTACACTCTGCTTTCTCCGCTATTGGTTGGGAGGCTTTGGAGCTCTCTTCCCCCACCGGAGGGGAAAGAAGGGACGAGGAGGACGCTTGCCGTATCTCGTATGCGATCTCGCTGGGCGTCAGCTCTCTTTGCCTTCTCTCCGGGCTACTTCCCATGCTCTTTCTTAATACCCTGACGCTCATTCTTTTTTTTGATTTCGCTGCGCCTCTTTACCGCTCTTCAGTTATTATTTTTCTTCATTGCTCCCCAATGGGAGTGTGGTTGGCAGAAGCCGGATTTTCGGACGTGTGCAAAGGGTTGGGGAAGGGTAGTGGCGTCGGGTGGCCTGCCGCGAAAAATGAGAGAGCGAGAGGCTCCAACGCCGCGGAACGAGCACGACTCTTCTTGTGTGATATGATATAGTGCTGCAGGCATGAGGGGGAGCGAAAGACTCTTGCAAATGTGCGTCAGCAATGAAGTACAAGATCGGCGTACAGTGTGAATGAGTTAGGATGCAACAACGCAAAGCCACTAGGAAGCATCTGCTTCCACCAGTCGTGCTCGTGCGTGCGAGTGTATTCGTGTGTGTGGCGGGCGCTGGATCGCAGGTGAGCTGGCACTGGAGTGGTGAAGTGGCGTATGTCCGCCTGTTTCTCTGCTCTTTGCCTCCCTTTCTTCTCACCACCGCCTCTTCCTGCCTCTTTCTCTTTCATCTTCATGTTGCTTACCTGTACGGACGCATACCGGCAGCTCTTCCAAGGGACATGATGCGCAGGTGCTGGTGTGCGGAGGGGTGGAGTGAGGGGGGGGGGCTGCCTCTGCTATGTTGCTTCCTGCACGGCCTGCAAGGTGATGGGGAAGACGCCGTTGTGACGTGCGTAGAGGCTTCAATATTTCAAAAAGAACCTCTGCTTGCCTTGAGCCTCCCCCCTTTCCCCTTGCGGCGGATAGTTGAGTAGGTGGCGGAGTCACGTCTTATCTCGTACTTTTCTCTCATTTTTTTATTTCGTCCTTTTATTCGTTCAATTGCTGCTCTGCGTGGTCATGATGCTCGCATTTTCCACACTAGAGAGAAGAGGGGCCGCTCTGGAAGTGGAATAGAAAAGGTTGTCTAACTGCCATCCGTTGGTACCCCCCCCCCCTTCTCCGACAGAACATCGAAGCTCACAATTACATACACACGTCCGAAGATTGCGCGTCTTCTTCGTATAGGAATGCTTCGGCACTCGAGAGATTTACAAATGTGCCGCAAGACGGCTGGTACCGCGATCGGCTACGTGTGTCGCCTACATGAAGGGCGGTGTGTGGTGTGTGACCTTCAGTTTGACGAAATCGTCGACACGATGCGAGAGGTGCACCTTTGCGAGGACTGCAGCGTTATCGCGACGGAGGGTGAGGAGGCGTGCATCATGTGCGGCTCTCGCCGAGTTACCGATGTTGCCTACTACTGCTCGTATTGCGTGGCGCTGGAAAAAGACCGAGACGGATGCCCGCGTGTCATGAACCAAACGCGACAACAGCGGCTTGCCGCTCTTCGCGCCGCTACTGTTGCGCAGTGAAGTGGGTGGCGTGCAGTAGGGCTCGTGTGACATCGTGGACAGTGGCACCCAACAGTCGACATCGCTGCCGCGACGACGGCACCTCTTACTTGCTCCCCTCTTTTCTGTGAAGGCACGTACCAATGCGCTGTAGAACGACAGAGGTGTCGGCACAGAATGCGGAGCCCGCCACGACCTCACAGGAAGAAAATTTTCATGCGCACAAATTCGCGCAGTGTGGTTAGCTGTTTGGGGCACTCTCCTTCTGTGAATAAGGAAGAGGGGAAGGGAGAAGTATGACGAGGGTAAACGGCACTTCAACCAGCTCGTGATTAAACTCTGTTGCTGACCTCCATTTCTTTCGTTTTCTTCCACCCAAAAGTTGCAGGCACCCGAAGTTTAGTGCGGATGGCATGCGCTCACGGAAACGATCGTCCCTGGAAGAGAAAAAATGTTGGCGCGGGTTGAGAAAGCGGCAGTGAAATCGGTGGGTGGACGGGAGTTGCGTGCGTGCGCATGTATGTACAACTCATAATCGACGTTAAAGAAGATGTTCGCAGAACAGAGGGATAGAGGTGATCGCTCTCCACCTCGCTACAGTGAAGTCAACGACTTGAAAAAATCCCCTTTTCACATGCGCGCACGTCCATTGTCGATGGGCGGTAGCGCATGTGGACATAATTTACATTCCGATGATGTGTGGGAGGGTTGCAGGTGTATGTGTGAGTCTATGGGCATGTACGCATGGTTCATAGGGTCGAGTTCTCTTTACTGCGTTTAATATATATATATATATATATATGCGTGTATAGAGCTGCTGTGAAGGTTCATCGCTTCATGTTCATCTGCTTCGGTGTGGTGAGGCTTGTTGTTTCGCTGTCGCGTGAAGCGATCTCCATCGCGTCTAATCCTTTCCAGGTGTGAAAGTGTATCTGTGTGCCTGTCAGGAGGCAAGTACGTTTGTTGGCTATAGCAGACGTCGCGGCACACTCCATTGGCTCCTACATACACGCGCCCCTTCTTTCTTCGCTCCTCCACACAAAAAAAAACCAGTGTCGAGACGTGCCCCCGAATTTTGTGCTTTCCGCACTGGCCTCGGGTGGATGACGGCGGACCTCTACCTTGTTTCTGTGCCGGTATAGAGTCCAAATAAGGCCACGATGCCGAGGGCAACGGTGAGGACGGCAGGCTCACTTCACTTTCCCAACGCAGCTTCAACCCCTCCCTTCTCTCCTTTCCTCTCCCACTTGCCTCGCCTTCCTTTCTTTCGAGTGTGCTACGGTGCACTGCTTCCAAACTTCCTCCACGCCGTCTGCTCTCTCCCCATCCCCTCTGCCCCCTAGATTGCCCCCTACCGCCTGGTGCAGATATGAGGTCATCTGTTTGGGGTCATGGTTGTGGGGTCGGGACGTACTCTGCTGCTCTCTGTGTATCTGTACGAGCCTTCGTAGCGTATCCTACGCGTCCTCTCCGCGGACTCGAACAGGTACAGGACGTGCCCACCTCGACGGACCGCAAGCCAACCGGTTTACATCGAGGGCCCGGGAAACGACAGACGTCCCCAAAGGAAGCAACTCAGTACCAGTTCATCAAGAAGTGGGATCTGCAAATGCGGGAGTCCTGGGACGAGCTGGAGCCGTTCAAGGGACTTCCCAAGCCGAAAGCGCAGTTTGGCAACGAGGCAGCCGAAGTTATCTGGCCTTATGCACTTCTCTTAGAAAATGTCATCAAAGTGCATCCTTACACGAAATCCATCTACGTGTATTACAGTCAGCGACAGAGCACCGAGCTAGGGGTGCTAGCGGCGAGGGTGGCGAGGCGAGTGGCACAGGCCTACCTCATCCCCATCACCTTTCACAACTCACATGTTTATGTGGAGGCGGAGATGCTGCTCGAGTACAGCGAGACCCCGTGGGTGGTGATCCACTGCCTGGATGGGACGCACCGACTCCTTCCTGTGAAACCGCAGGCTGGAGAGAGTGTCAAGCAGGGGGCGGAGACACTATTGAACAATATTAATCAGGTGAGTCAGGAAATGGGCAACGCGGTGAAGCACCCTAAGGAGGTGATGCGGTTGCTCAGTGAGCGACCTCTGCAGAATCAATATGTGCGTGTCGACTATCAGTGGTACGGTGACACACCGGAGGAGCGGATGAGCCACCTCGTCAAGTGGGACTTCGATCCGGAGCAGGTGGCGCCGCAGTTGCACAATCGTACGCGTCACGTACTGGATTGGATGAATTACGATGGTAAGCTCCCGACGCACAATTCAGTCCGCATCAATGTCCACCGAGAGGCGGCGCGGATGCGCAAGCCGAACGTGTCCGCGGGTCCGAAGACGTTCTTCAACTCCTCCGGCTCCCGCGCGAATGCACGTACTGCCCGCTTTGACAATTCTCGCCCTTCCCAATAATTCATGCACTGCTACGCGTTGGCGTTTCCTCTTATCGTCTGTTGCAGGAATCCCAGCTGCACGCGGGAAGGGCTGGGGGTTAGCTGGTGGTGTGACAGAGGGGTGTGGTGCCTTCAATTACTCAATGGTGTGGGGCTGAAAGAGAAAATTTATACTGGGATACATCCATGTAGGGTTACCCCTTCACTGCCCTGGATTCTCGGGCCTTGTATGGATTGGGGAGAATCGCATCCCCCGACCCCTCCCCCCTATCCATTTTCTCAGTTCGCGTGTGTCGTTCCGCCCTCCCCCTCGTTTTCTTCATCTCCCCCTCAGCAAGATTTCTAACTGGCAAGACGGCGTGACGGGGGAGGGGGAGGGAAGGGAAGGGAAGGAGTGTGCCTACATGGCCGAAGTAGCCCGCTTGGAGGAAAAGAGGGGGCGGTATACTTCTGCGGATGTGATGGTGAAGGGCGGCACACGCGGAAGGCCGAGAAAAGTTCAGAGTGTCTCGCAGAGGCGTAGCCGTCCGCGCGAAAGTATGCTAGGACGTGCTCTCCATTTCATCGTTTGCACCGTTGTGTTGCGGTCTCCGTTACTTCTTCCCATGCACCTGCAGGGGGTACTTCTAATGACTTTTGCTTTCTTGCCTCGTTCTATCTCTCTGTCCCCATGACCTCTCACATCTTCCCTTACACAATGCTAATGCTTTTGTCCGCTGAGTGACGCTGCGCTCCTCCACACATGTGTGACTCTCTTTTTCCCACCTAAATCGTGCTGATCGCGTTGTCTCGTTCTGCGGGTGAGATGGACAGCGCACCCAGAAAAGAGGAAAGGAAGGGCGCGTGCTCTCGTATTCGGTAATGAGCTCCCTCGACGCTGCGTGCCGTGTGCCTGAGGGTTCGATCAATCAAAGATCTCCAGATGACGAGGATCTTGCCATGGCCGCGCGCGAGAGCGAGCAACACTCCGCCAGTATTCAGAATGAAGCTTACCGCCAGGCACTCAGTGAGTTGGCTGGCGAGCTTTATGTAGAAGCATACAAGGAATCGATGCAGACTTCCCTCGCAACGTATACGTCACGGTGGAATCTGGACTCTTTTATGCGGTAATCGACACGAGCTTCTTGTTGCTAATGCTGCTGTTGTTCTTCATTTATACTATCCCTTCGCGAGATAACATGACACTGCTGCTCTAATTCCCCTTGGAAGAGGAAGATGGTAAGGGTAGCCTCTCTGCGTTCACTCGCTGCAGCGTCAGCTGCGTAGCTATTTATGCGGATGAGTGTACATAGGCTTGTGTGGCTCTTGTCTCAGCTGCGCCGTGAAGATGCACACATGGTTGGCGCATCAGGGAGCTGCCAATCCGCACTGATTCCGAAGACGGATATTCAGGATGGACTAGCGCACACGCCCCCCCCCCCTTAAAGGAAGGAGAAATAGCGAATATGAGAGTCAGTACGTCACAGCTTGTGGGGCAACACATCTACATGGCATGTGAAGGGAGGACATCTCTCCATCCTGTGTTTTTCTCTGCTTCCATTCACCACCTCCACCACCGAGGCATCTTCTTTTTCCCTCACTCCACCTTCATCTTTCTCTCTACAAATGTACGCTTCTTCATTCCTATCCCCCCCTTTTCTCTCCTGCTATTTGGGTGTCCCTCGCAAAAGTCCTTTTGAGAAGGAAAATGTGCGTGCTGCGGGCGCACCAAAATGGGGCACGTGTAGTTTCACAGGATACTCCGGATGCTTAGGACAGGGCTACAGCAGCGAAGTGAGACTTATCAAGTTACCCACAGAAGCGCACGTGCGCACACAGTCCCACGTCATGCAGGAGTCCATTGAGTGGCTACTGCATGCTCGTGCAATCCTGAATCCCCTTGGCATTGTAGGTCACTCCGTCAAGGTTGCGGAGTTTTATGCGTTCATGCAATACAGCGCGCCGCCTCCACCTCCTTTGCAGAAAGAGTGGGATGTACAAGTTTGGTCTTTACCAGGAGAGCCGTACGCCGTGTACTTACTGCGATGTCTTGCTCATCAAAGCGGGATCACCTTGCTGTCCCCCCACTTCGCGGTGGGGGACTGGGAAACGGATCAAGAGAATTGGAGGGAGTCGACCGCAAGAGGAGCTGTGGCTACAGACACCCCCGCTGCGTGCACCGACTGCCCTGCTTACCTTTTCAGGGAATGTTGCGTCGTGGTCGGTGTGCGGAAAGAGCCTTGCACGGACAGTTTGCTGCAAACAGGCTGGGACACACAGCCGTGTCCCTGCTGCTTTCACGCCGAGCAACCATATTTGGAGACGAGCGCTGGTGCCGCTTTACGCGGACCTCCACCCCAGAATTTTCTACCGCTACTTTTCGGGGGTAGCCGCTGTGATACATGTGCGCGCGCACTTCCCCTGAAACCGACGTGGACACGAGTGCTATACGTGGTCCTTCAACGCAGTGATCGTAGTCGCACCGCGGCCGTTGCGTACGGTGAAGAAGTCCACGCCTTTCTGGGCCTCGGAATGTGTGTCGATGCGGTGCTGTACGAGTCGGTCACAGCGCAACATGAGCCGCACATGGTGGTGCACGCAGCCTCCCTGGTGCAAGACAACTCACCCGATGCCCCTCTTCGTAGGATGAGCCCCGCAGCGGCAGTCAGCCCGTTCCGACAATTTCTTCATCAAGAGCAGACAAGTCGGGCTGCTCACCGGTGGTCACATCGCACTGCGGTCGAGCCCGGTACCGACCTATACGAAGTAGCCGCGCGGATTGCACCCCAGCTTCAGGGCTTAAAGAAGGTCAAGGCAGCTCTCCTGCTCGCTATGTTGAGCGCGCTCTACGGTGTATGCTATCCAAGCAGCGCCAAGCTGCCAACCCACGCCAAGCATCTTCTCATCGTTGGGGCTGCAAAGACGGGGAAGAGCACGCTGTTGTATGAGGTTTCTCGCTTGATGGGCACCCATGCGGAGCTTCTCGACCCCACCGTTGTCCGGGGAGCTGGTGGTGGCGGTGGTGATTCCAGGGGTGCGTTTCTTGCCGCTCTGCCAACCCGCCGCAATGCAGTTCTCATGGCTGGTGCCTGTTTGACTGCAACAACCCTTGTCCTAGATCACCTTTCCACATGTTCCTCAGGCGGCGCAGCACTCATGCCCCTTCTGGAGGCGATAGAGCGGGGCACGTGCAGTACTGGGAGTGACAACCGGAACGTCGGAGGAAGTAATCTCGATGTCTACCGCCTCACTGCTAACATTATTGCAGCGGCCGGTGATGAAAGCGCGGCTGCCGTGCAGCTGGCACCTTACTTCTCTCTTGTTGTCTCTGCTGTGCCGACGCGATCTCTTGATGAGACGGCCATTATCAGCCAAGACGTGGTGGCAGCATCGCGCGCGCGGTCTTCACGGAGCCGCGCAGACTCGAGAGGCTCTTCGCTTTCTACGCAGTCCTCCACATCGTCGCCCCACCGTTCCCAGCGCAGCTCCTCTAACCCCAACGAGAGTCCGTGCCGAAGCGAGACTATAGCTCTTTCCTCCGTGCTCACGCACGAGGATCTCATGCATTTCGTTCGACATACGGCTGCGCCGGCCCTGCTGCGCACCGTGATGAGTCGCACCGTTTGCTATGAGAGATTTCTCGGTAGACTGCTCAACTGTGCCGGTCTGCTAGAGGATGTGCAGCTTCCTGCCTGCTCCTCAATCCCTTCTCCTGCTGCGTGCCGCGGACAGAATTTCCTTAATGACCCTATTGCCACCCACCGCACTCTCCGCGCTACACCGCTACAGCTTCAGGAACATCTGCGTAGTTTGTGCTGGCTTTCTCGGGCGCGTTTAATATTGGAGCCTGAGGAACGAGTGCGCCAGATAGGTTTCACAGAAAACATGTGCGATGAGGTGTGGTCCCTCTATTACTTCCATCTAGTCACCTCTGCGGACCTTCTGCACCATCGAGATAGTACCGGGGGAGCGCCGCCGGTGAGTATGCCTTGTGCGTCAAGCGGCAGCTCAGCCATAGAGGTTGACCGTCTCAGTCTGGGGACCGCCTTTGCCTTACAGCACCAATGTAACGGTGCCGCTGCGCTTGAGTGGGGGAGGAGGATGAACAGCTCTGGGGTGGGATTGAACGCCCGTATCCCGCAGAAAAAACTATCGAAGAAGCGGTGTCGGCTCCTGCTGGCAGACGAGCTCCAACGGATGCAGAGGTGCTCTGGAACGCCTGATAGCGTCATTTCGAAGGTTGAGGTTGAGCAGCTCTTTTCATTACTTGGGGGTGGAGTGGCTTTTGGTGACCCGTTGGATGTGGTAATGGGCCAGCTACAGGAAGAAGGTCTGGCTCTTCGCCGTCCTGGAGGGTGGCGCGTGCCGTAGCCCACTCGTGGCGAGCAGTTCGGTTGGGCAACCGTGTGGTGGGAAAGGGCAGCACCATGGCAGTGTATTTTGCTGATTATCCCTGCCATTCGCGCATCAACGATACATTGGATTTGGTCGTACTCCCACCGCTTCCCTTACTCTCTTTTGCCGATTCGTGCTCATTTTGTTTTTTCTGTGTATGAAGAGGTCGCCCCCCTCCCCCCACCACACTCCACGCGGGCCATTTTAATCTGCTGTCGTGCGCGTCTTCCCAAAGGCGTGCCTTCTTTTTTTTTCTGCTCCTTTGTTGTGATCTGCTACTTCTCATAACAGTTTCCACATCTCGGCTGCCCTTTTTTCTTCCTCTCTTCTCCTCCCAGCCTCACACACCCATGCGAGAAGGAGAGGTAAAGCTGATGCAGAGCCGTGCGACTCCGCAACGCGTTATGGGCAGGGGGAGGGGGGGATAGAGAGGTAGCAGGGGTTCGAAAGGCGGGGCTCCTCTGTCAGCGCATCGCGTTGCCCCTCCTCCCCACCTTTTCTACTTTTTCGGCGCCGCCGAGGATTACTTTGCCGATGTTTCGGAAGGTGGCGGTATGCACGGCAGGGAGGCTCTTCTATTCCCTATGGCGCTGGCTTCTTCTTCGGTGGAAAGGGCGGCGGGAAGGAGGGTGGTCCGTACTTGAACCTTCCGTTGCTCCCCCGTCTACTGTATGGTTCCCGGCATGCCCTTGACATTTTTTTTGCGCGAGTGCCTTTTCATTCTGGTACCTCCTCTTTCCTCGTTCTTTTTTCGAGTTTCGCCTGCTCGTGGGGGACGACTCGCCCTCTCTACAGGCCTTACACGACTGCCCTTTTTTGCCTTTCCTTCACTGCAGAAGAGAATTCAGGGAGGGTGCGCCCAGTCCTTGTCTTTTTGTGGGGTTACTTTATTGGGGTGGCTGTTCTTCTCTAGAGGTGTGGCGTACACCCATACAAGGGTACCTTCCACCTCCACCGCTCCTCTTGCATTGTCGGGTGTGTGGGGGGCTCCTGATCGTTGCCTTCCCCCCTCCCCCCTTCCTCTTCCACAGTCATTAGAAGGCGCTTCCATCGGTTAACTCATATCGAAGCCAGCTCCTTTGAAGCTCTGCTACGCAAAGAGGAAGAACCCATAGTGGCGAACCGTTTCTTGGTGCTACCCTATTCTATTTCGTTTCTCTTTCGTGAGATGGTTCTTGCACCCCACTGGACTATGATATCTTCCCCCGCGCCGCCGACGGACCGAGAGGACACCGGACTGCTTCGGCACGCTCCTCAAGCAGCGCCGCCATCTCCCACGGATGCCTCCGCTAACCGAAAGATTATCCTGTCCTGGGAGGACCTGACCTACGTTGTGAAAACTGGCGGTGATGAGGGTAGCGAACGCACGCTTCTTCGACACGTGTCAGGGTACGTGCAGAGCGGAGAGCTGCTCGCTGTTCTTGGCCCCTCTGGCGCTGGCAAAACAACTTTGTTGGACCTCCTCGCCCAGCGTAAGACAGCGAGTCATGGTCAGGCCTCTGGTCGGATTCTGCTGAATGGAGCACCTGTCGACTCTGCGGCATTCCGCCGTATGACCGGTTACGTCCAGCAAGAGGATCTTTTCCACACCTACGTGACGGTGGAGGAAGCGGTGCGCTTTTCTGCAACGCTGCGAACGCCCGACACGACCTCCGACGATGAGCTGGAGCGGCGGGTATCGAGGGTGCTGCGGCAGCTTGGCATAGATCACGTACGCTACAGCTGCATCGGAAGCGCCACGGCGCGGGCGATCAGCGGTGGAGAGCGCAAACGATGTGCTGTCGCAGCTGAGGTGGTCACTTCGCCCTCACTCCTTTTCCTCGATGAACCCACTACCGGGCTCGACACATTCACGGCACTTCACCTGATGACGCTACTCCGTTCCCTTGCGCGGTCTAATGTGGCCGTTGTCGTTTCTATCCACCAGCCCCGATCCCGAATTTATGAAGTGTTCGATCGCATCCTCCTGCTGAACGGTCTAGGAGAAGAAGCCTTCTTTGGGCCCGCATCCGATGCGCTGGGGTTCCTGGCAGAGATCGGGCTGTCCACCCCACTTTCCACCAACCCCGCGGACTACCTCATTGACGCTGTCTCCGTCTTATCGGTGGAGGAGGGGACTTGGCTTGCCCAGCAGCAACGTCCGTCAGCAGGTGAAACCTCCGTCGGTGTCGACCAAGAAGGGTTTGCAACGGCATCGGAAGCATCAAAAGAGCGGCGGGATGGGACCGTGTCTGTAACACCGACACAAGGCCGCGACATCGCTGCTGCGTTCGCTTCGCTGCGCCTACCAGGCGTGCTAATCCGGATGCAGACGCTGCAGCTCTCGCATAGAGCAGCGGTAGCGTCGCTTCCGGAGATGAACGATCCAGCAGGGTCGTACTACCGCAGCTGGGGTACACAGGTACGCTGCATCGCGATGCGTTACCTACGGAATCGCCGCCGTGACCCGATTGCGACCTATGTTTTAATATCCTCTGCAATCGTGTTTGCCTTTCTCACGGGTAGCGTCTACTATCAATTGGGAGACTCGCAGGACAGCATACGAAGTCGCATGGGTGTGCTCTTCTTCATCATGATGATCTGCACGTTCTCTTCTTTAGGCAGCCTCGAGATGTTTCTGACCGATCGTGCCATCTATGCACGCGAGCATCGGAACGGCATGTATTGTACATCTGCGTACTACGTGGGAAAAATCATTCAAGACATC
This sequence comes from Borovskyia barvae, assembly GCA_030849085.1. Lineage (NCBI taxonomy): Eukaryota > Euglenozoa > Kinetoplastea > Trypanosomatida > Trypanosomatidae > Borovskyia > Borovskyia barvae. The sequence continues at coordinate 149,199 of JASAOM010001097.1, read as the reverse complement.
CCCATTGCGGTGGTGGTGAACTTTTCTTTCAACGTAATCGTCTACTTTCTGGTGGGGTTGCAGCTCTCTCTCGTCAAGTTCCTCGTTTTCAGCGGCGTGGGGGCGCTGACAATGCTGAATGGTTATGCGCTTTGCCTTCTCACGTCCAACATGGCAACGGACTACTCTAGCGCCAATATTCTCACCTCACTACTTCTCGTGCTGTACCTGCTTCCAACAGGAGGTATGCTAGTAAGTCTCAACAGTATTCCACTGTTGTGGAGGTGGATCAAATACATTTCCTTCGTCCGCTATGCTTTCTCTGCCCTTGTGGCCAACGAATTTGATGGGCTCGTCCTCACCTGTGATGCGACGCCGCCCACGTTGCTGCCGTGCATTACCTCCGGTACCGCCTACGCAGCATCGCAAGGGATGCTGGCCGATGACATCAGCCGTCACGTAGTGTACGTCACGATAAGCGTGACGGTGTACCTCTTGCTCGGATATCTGGTGCTGCGTTGTTGGCGGTCGGCCGAGGGTAAGTGAAACCTCGTAACGTCGCTTTTGGGCGTGCAATGGAGACTGCTGTGCGTTACTAGCGCTCGAGTAACGACTCGAAGAAAGTACGGTGCGGACTTATTGCTAATTACGTTAGCATAGGCATGTCTGCGGCAGCGAACGGGGCAGCGTTGTCTTTTTTTTAGCTCTCCTTGCGCAATCAAATTGCTGTGAAGGAGAGAAAAGGGGAGGGCGGGCATCGGTGCCGTTGCACGTCTTCCTTACGGAAAGACCCCTCTATTCCGAAAATACTGTGGAACGCCTGGAGGTACACACATGAGCTGCAATTCTCCCCTGCCATCCTTTTTTGTTGGTGGCATCTTTGCTCTCACTCTGCAGGCATCACGAGCGTTATCGCGGGCTCGATTGGGACGTTCATGACTCAGAAGAAGATCTGAGCACTTCTCTCTTTCGCGTTTCTTTCTACCCCCTCTTCATCTTTCCCTCCGATGTCGTATCGACCTAGACCCTCTCTCTCTCCTACTGCTCTCGTTGACGACTCTTTCCCCCCTCCTCCTTGTGGCTCCTGCGCAAGGAGCTTTCCGCTTTAGTTACCGCTGACTTCGCTTGTATGGGGGTATTATCGTAGCCCGCTGCTGCATGTTCCGGTTTCTGCCTCTGGGGAGAAGGAGTTAAGGGGTGTCCAACGGCCTTTGTGGTGTTTCACCGACCGCATACCTCCTCCCCCCCTCTCTCTTCGGGAGTCGAGTGTGGAGTAAGGCTCATTCGTGCCTGCGGGTAGATCTCTTCTATCCAGCGTGCTTTTCAGGGTCGTTCGGCCAAACACTGATTATGCACGCGCGGGATAAACGAAGTTCATCAGGAATTGCGAAGCCAGTACCTTATCTTAAAGGCCTAAACAAAAAGCGAAGGCGCCTGAAGTACAGTGCCGAATTTTTTCTTTCTCTTACCGCGCTTCTTTCCTGGCGACGATAAGGAGACCGGAGATGGGTGGCAGTTTTCGCTCGGTACGGTTGGTGAGGCAGAAAAGGTGAGGCCACACTTCTCACAATTGATGAAAAAAGGAGACAAGCAGATATGTACAGTGAATGGGAACACAGTAGATGTAGAATGCCCTGGAAAACGCACGACAGGTACCTTTTGAGTACATCCTGTCACAAACTTTTCCTTGTTTCGCTTATGTCTCTCTACACTCGTAAGAGTGACGGCACTTCCTCCGCATCATTCCTTTTCTGCTCGCTCTCATTTTTTTTTCACTCTCTAATTTATTTTCATCCACGCATGCACGGGGCATTCCATGGGCCTGCACAACCCTCGCTTCACCGCAGCGCAACACGCGCGCATTGCCTGTATACATTTTTTTCCCTGTTACCCCCCTCCTTTCTAGGAAGGAGGGGCGATCTCGACCATCGAGTACGCACGCTCTGCGTCGGCGGACTCAACTTTGTGTGTGACGAAGGGAACCACGCTAGAGCGATAGAGAATTCACGAGCCACATCTTTGGAGGAGTCGCGCACACCTACACGCGCAGAGGCTTTCGATACAAAAGGTTCTCTCCTCTGCTTCCTCTCTTAGGTACATTCCTTTTTTTGGTGAAAAGGGGTGAGGGGGCTAGTGCGACTTCTCTGCGAGACGAGGCGGTCGACCATGACGGAGGAGACTGCCCCAAAAGAGCGTCGAGAGCAGCGTCGACGCGCTCTTGGGATAGACTGCGTCGATCATCTGACTTGGAAGGAATGGGAGCCCGGCAAGGAGTACACACGGAAAATTCTTGTCAAGAACATTGATAGTAGCTCGCAGACAATCTTGCTGACGTTGCCGGTGAACCGCCGCACCTTCCTCACTCCGTTCCCGGAGCCGATCACTCTGAGCAGTGGAGTGTCGCACGAGATCAGTATTTCATTTCGGCCAACCGAGTTTGTTGAGCTGCACGACGGGGTAACCATCAGCGTGGAAGGTCGGGGCTCTTTTCAGGTACGCCTCGACTGCCTGACACCATACGCGAAGCTTTCGCTTCCCTCTAGCCACGACTTTGGCTACTGCGCTGTTGGCGCTACGGCTCATGCACAGGTGGAGCTTCGCAACACCGGTACTGCCCCTGTAGAGTTTAGCTGGGAGGTTCCAGTCCCGTTTTGCGTGCTACCAAGCCATGCTGTACTGGACCAAGGTGAGGTGATGCATGTCACCATTCTCTTCACACCGACGGAGGCGTGTGCAATGGTGGCACAGGCAGTGTGCCGGCTAACGGGGACCGACGATGTCATCTCGACGCTCAGGATATCCGGCATCGGGAAACACCCTTACATTTGTTTCCAGGAGGCCACGGCTGAGGAAGGTACCATGATGTTAGAGCTGGAGGCCCACCTCAATGGAGCTACCAGCAGCAAGATCATCCATCTTTCCAACCCATCGCTGGTTCCAGTTTCAGTCCGTATCAGACGCGCAGATGAGAACCTCATGTGTGCGTTTCACCTGGTCGCTGAAGGTGAGGTGACACTGGACCATGATGATCCCACTACGGACGATGCTTTCCTTCTCCCGTCAGGAGCGGTGCAACCACTGCGAATTCACTATACACCCGGCAGCCCCGGCGTTATCGACTTCAATACGTTCCAGATCGATTGCGCTCACGGAAACTCCCTGCGGGTAGACTTGTGTGGAACTACCATAGGTCCTCGAGTGACGGCGTCTGTTAGCTATGTCGACTTTGGCGCCGTGGATTTAGATCACATGCCAACGGTGAAGCAGCGCACGCGACACGTCACGCTGAAGAACCTCTCCAAAACAGACGCTCCCTTTTCATGGATGCACACCATGTCTGGCGCCGCCTTTGTCGTAGAGCCGTGTATGGGTGTCATCGCGGCGCAGTCGACGATTGTGGTGGCCATTACCTTCGAGCCGTCCCACCCCATTCTCTATCATCGGTGCCTGTACCTCATCGTGGAAGGGGCCAAGGATGCCATAAAAGTCGATGTGCTGGGTGGTGGCTACACCAGCGCTATACGCCCGCCAACGATGACCTTCACCCACGTGGAGGCTGCGCGGCTTAGAGCAGCGCGCGGTTTGGGGCTGCTCACACCAGATGAAATGGAAGACGTCGCCGCCGCTGCGGCCGCGTCACCGACTGAGATGGATGCAAAGAACGGATGGCCAGTGCACGGCTCACGGGTAGGGCCGAAGACCTCTGTCCAGGCCTCCACTGTGGACCTTTGGCGAAGCGTAGAGGAGGATATGCGAAACTCTGGTGTTGTCATTCACGGAGCGAAGCGAAAGGTGCGCGTTCCACTCAGTGCGCTGGAAGTCGCTAACGGCACGGTCACGATCGACACCCCGTTCGGGATGGACGCGAAGTCTCTGTACATCCTTGGCGGCACCAGCACTGGCAGCGAAGCACGAGCTCAGTTGGTGACCGTGATGAACACCTCCAATGTGACCGCCGTGGCAACGTGGAGTTTGCCGTCGCAGCACCCATATTCCTACTCAGTCGTGCCAATTCAGCAGATCGTGCCACCACATGGCTCCGCTGTCTTCCAACTGCAGCATTCTTTTACCCCCGATGACGATCAGCCCGTCACCTGTACGATGGAGTGCTACGTCAATTTCGAGTCCATGTCGACTTTCTACATGGCACCAGAAGGGTGTGTATCGCCACCGCAGTGCTTTACCGTGATGTGTACCACTGCCTCTAGCTTAGCCGCTTCCAGTGGCGCGAGGGCGAACCTTCCCTCTCAGCAGCAACAGCAGGCCTCAAGCTGCATTCGAGGACGCCGTCAGGTGTCCTTCCCCGCGTGTCGCCCTGGTGGTACCTCATACCAGGTGATCGCCCTACAAAACAAGTCGACTATGCCGGCGCGGTACGAGCTAGCAGGTGTTTCCCTCAAGTACGTCAGTGCTGTTGAGATGCCCTCGTTCTCTGAGTTGGTCACGGCGGACAGAACGCTCTCGGCTGTCGTGACTACAGCTTCTGGATCTCGACAGCCGGAAGGGGCAGAGGCCGGCGATGCAATCTTCTCAGTGTACCCAACCGCTGGCGTTGTGCCGGCTCAGGGACGTCAGCTGCTCTTGGTGAAGTTCAGTCCTCGTGAGACAGCTCAGTACGCTGCCACTGCCGCACTGCAATGGAACGGCAGTCCTTCCCCATCTGGAGGAGCTTCTTCTGGATCTGCCGCACCATCGGCCCCGGCAGACATCTCCACCATCTCCTTTCTTGGTGAGGTCTGCCTCCCCCAGCTGCAGTGGCGCCGGCCCGGTGAGGACGCTCCGGGATCTTTGAAGATGATTTCGTTCCCTCCCAGCTGCATTTCAGGTGAGGCCCAGCAAACTGTATGGATGCACAACCCAACCTCGCTACCGGTGGAGTTCCACTTCGACACATCCGAGTCCCTGCTGGGTGTGCTGCGCATGGAACCCGAATGGGGCGTACTGCCAGGACGATCTCGACTGCCAGTGAACCTCTTTTTCAGTCCCCAGCAGCCACGGCATTTCGATGGCTCACTCTATCTCTACGTACAAGACGGCAGCATCAAGGGATCGGCAAATCGTGAGGATCAACAGTACCGGCAACACCTGCGCATTACGGGCGAGGGAGCCCACGCCGATGTGGAGGTCGAACCGCGAATTATCGATGACGGTGAGGCGGCAGACACGCGAGAGCAGCAGGCAGCACTGACAGTGTACAACAGTGGCTTATGTGATGTGCAGTATGACATCCGAGCTATGCCAGTGCGCAACGGCAAACTCGACACTGTCACCACAGTGCTTCCACGTCTTCATAATCGCAGCAGTTGTCTACCCGCGCGCACGCATACCACAGTGCTTGTCTCGGCGCAGCCTGTGCCAGGTCTGACCGAGTTCATCGTATATGCCATCGTGAGCGGTTTATCCACAAAATTACAAGACGTCGCCGATGCGGCTACGGTGGAGGAGGCAGAGAGGCACCCTCACTGCCGGTGGCGTCTCCGTGCTGCTTATCCGGCTGTGCAGGTAATGGACGTGTTCATCCCTGGTGTCGCACGACCCCTTGCGTGGCAGCAGCTCAGTCTCAACGCCATCAACTGTCAACTCAGCACCGCGGCTGGTGAACCAGTGGGTAGCGGTGAGGAGACCGATGCGTTTTCCTTTCATCACTACGTCACCGGATTGGAGCCCATCGCGATGGATCTCGGCGTAGCACACGAAGGGGATAGTGCTGTGTGCGCCACCTTAATTCTCAAGAACACCGGTGATTGCCCGGCACCGTTTGATGTGATGCTGCCGACGGAGCATGAAGCGAATACCGAGTTGTGGGGTCTAGAAAACACAGAGCTAGCCGACCTACATTACATCCTAGATCGTAAGCTAGTATCGGTGAATCCTCGACAGGGCATAATCGCCGTTGGAGAGCTGCAGGAGCTCGAGGTGCGTTACGTCCACGATGAGATCGGCGTACACCGACTTCCCATGCTCCTGCGAGTTGGCCAAGGTGGGCGACGAGTTGCGGTGGTACTGGAAGGACGGACATTGCCGGCCGAAGTCCAGGCGCTCAACTTCCACCATGAGAAGACCTACGAGCTGGCGCCAGTGGCGCTAGGCGATTTGGAGCCCCCCTTGCAGTTCGTCCTCGTGACGAATCCCTTTGAGAAAGCCATTGCGTACACCGTCGATGTGGCGGCGCTGGAGGAGCACTCGAGAGAACACTACGGTTTCCCCATTTTCCAATGTGCAGATCCCGAGGGTACCGTGGCGCCGCACAGCACGGCGTATATTGGTTTTTACTTTCGTCCGCTGGAGGCCAAGACGTATCGGGTAAGCGTTCTCGTGCAAACGCAGGAGGGTGAGGGCTATTTTATTGACTTGACGGGCACTGGCTATCACCCGCACTGCGTTGCGAAGAGCTCGGCTGCGCAGTGGATCGATCAGGCCTTAATGCAGGTCCCTCCCCCCTCGAAGCTCTCGGCCGCACATGCCCACGCTACTTTCGTTTCGGATGATATGTGCACCTTCGGGGCGGTGCCGTATTTCTCCCTGTGCCGGCGCACCAGCACGTTACAGCTCTCGATGGACTGCCCCACTGCGATGCGGTACGCGTGGCGAGCAGACCTGCCGCACCGTGGAGACGCTCAAGCGGTAGTGACCCCCGCTGAGGGTCTCCTCCAGCCAGGAGAAAGTGTGACGTTCAAGGTGCTCTTTTATGCCGGAAGTACGAGCCAGGTTCTTGAACGCCTACTCACTTGTGCCATGGAACCCTGCGCGTCGGGACAGCTAGGCGAGGATAAGCGCCGTGTCGCAAGCGCAGGCCGGCTCGGTCGCCGCACCACTGCCACACCGCGCATCTCCGCAGAAGCGTCGCGGCGACACAGCAACGCAGTCACCGTCATGAATCTGCTTATTCAGGCGCGTGTGATTCCGAGAGAAGATTACGAGTCCATCTATGGTGCTGAAAAACTCAACTCTAAGCACATGCCCGCCCTTTACGATTGTCATGTTGATCCAACGTCTGCCGTCAGCTCATCGGCTTCGAAAACCGCCATCGCTGCCTCGTCTGCGGAGGCAGGTTTTGTGCGGGATGTGATGGACGAGCTGATCCGCTCTGTGGTTGCCACACCGGCTGTTCAAAGCTCTTTCACGGCTTTATGCGCTCCTCGGCAAACGACCTATGCAAGCATGCGCGTGCTGCGCTCGGCTAAAGCCGCCAAGATGAAGGCTCCCGCTGCCGCTGTCGCATCTGCCCAGCTAGCCGTCAAGGGCACTGCTGCCATTGCAGCAGAGGAAGTGCTTGAAGATCTCCTGTGCAATCTCGTGCGAGACGCAGTGGCGGCGGCATGAAGAGTTCCTTTCACGAATCTGCAGCTGGAATTAGTTGTGAGGCAAGAGCAAAGAGTGGCGTGAGAAGAAGAGATATGGGGAAGGATGCGATGGCTCCGACTTCTCGTGATTCTACCGTCCTCTCTCTTTTTTATCGGCAGGAGAATCATGTGAAGACGAAGCTGGCTTATCCTCGAAGCGGCACGCTGCTGGAAACAGTGACGGGATAAGACAATCCAGCTGCAACGCCCCTCCTCTCCTTATCACTCTCTCTCTCCCCCCATTCTATTGGCTCCCATTGCTTCCCCAGAAAGAAAAAACGGAAGGAACTTTGCCTACACGTGCTAACCCCTCCAGGCGCTTTATCAGGTGTGTGTATGTACAGCGACCCCCCAAATAATCTTCGATGTACAGAAGCTTCAGACTTTCTTTCTGAATGGACCTGTCGGTCTTTTCAACTTTATGTTTTCTTTTTGCTATGCTTTTTGGAGGGTCTGTAGCGTGCATCATCCCTCACGCGGTAGCGCCATAGAGGAATGCATGCCTTCTCGCTTGCTGATAGGTATTCAAATATATATATATATATATATAGGTAACCGCGCGAACTCGCCCTCTCTTCCTCTTCTCTTATGTTGTCGGGGAGAGAGGGGGAGGGCGGCCAACAGATACCTGCCTGCATGTGTGTTTATGCGTTACTCGTGACAGTTATCTGCGGTTTCTCCCTCTTTTCTACCGCTGCATGTCGCCCTACAGCTTCGTAAGTGTGGGCAGGAGTCGGCAAAGGTGAGAAGCTTACGTGTACCCCGCTATCCTGTAAGGAGAGGGGGGAGAGATGGGAAGCGGATAAAGCAGAGAAGATCAAGCTGTTGCTGGTCGCCATTATGGCGTGTGGAATATCCTTCCAGACGCACACGCACGTACACACACATGCATCCCTAGAAAGGGAAGGGGGTCTAAAATAAATTGGTGTATGAAGAAAGGGGAGGGAGGGTAAGGAGGTCGATGCCGCTTGCTAGACGGTGGGATACCTCGGCTGTAGGGGCTTCTTAAGCGTTCCCCCCCCTCTCTCTCTTTCTCCATTGTAGAACGGTTTCATCACCTGCAAAAGAGAGTACTTTTTCTCCTAACCCCTGAGCTCAGTTTTGTTTTGCGGCGCCGCGGAGACGATCACCATTTTGCATGAGGAGGACTAGGCTCAGCCCCTGCTCGCTGTGGATCCGGTGCGTCGAGCCGGTGGAGCACTTTCTGGCACCGCCCCATCTTCGCCCTACCATTGCACCCACCTCCTTCCTGAATCATCTTTCCTTTTCCCCACGCATCAATACGTACACATTTTCGACCTCTCCGGTCCTGCCCACCTGCTCTATCTACCCATTTGTGTGTGCATTTATTTTTGCATGCGCCACCCTTCCTCCACCCCATACCTCCCTCCCCTCGCCTTTGTCTTTGCCTTCACCTAACGCCTCTGTGAAGGAGAAAACCGTAGGAATCATGGTGTTTCAGAAGAAGACGGCCGAGGTGTCCATCCGCACCTCTCAGTTCAAGGTGAACAAGCTGCTGAACCGCAAGCAGTTCATCGTGGAGGTGAACCACCCGCGCTGGTGCGGTACGGTGCCGACGCAGGTGATCCGCAAGAAGCTGGCGACGCTGTACAAGGTGCCGGATGAGAACCAGGTGTCCGTCTTCGGCTTCAAGACGAAGTTCGGTGGTGGCAAGACCACCGGCTTTGGTCTGATCTACGACGACCTCGCGTCGCTGAAGCGCTACGAGCCAAACTACCGCAAGAGCCGCATGGGCTTCGGCAAGGACCGCCTCCCGGCCCGCAAGTCCGTGAAGGAGCGCCGCAACCGCAGCAAGAAGCTCCGCGGCAAGGCGAAGAACAAGCAGGTTGCCAAGAAGAAGTAAGGAGTCAGAGTATTGCTGCGTGTTCTCTCGTCCTTTTCCGTGCAGATCATGCTTCGCGCATCCTCCCCTTCTTTCCGCTCTCCCTCCTTTTCCTCCTCATGCGCACGCAAAAACAAACGCACTTCGCCGCCACCGCAGCGGTGATTGTTACCGTTTTGTACACTTCGTGGGGATCGGAACGAAGAAGAGGCGGCGTTTCTTGGCTCCTCCTTTGCTATTCGATAAGTTGGTGGGAAGCATGTGTGCTGAGAGGGTTTTTTTCATAATTGCTGCTCTCGAATACACACACGTAAACCCTTCCCGTCAGAGGTCTTGCTGACACTCCCGCGCGTTCTCCTTTTTTTTTCTCATTTCATGTACCTGATGTTGGGTTCTCCTTTTATCTGTTGTCGCTTCACCAATGAAAAAAAAATAAACGAGGAACGTTCGTCGATGCAGCACTTACGCACGCCCACATGCCGAACAAGTACGAAGGGATGGTGAGAGATTTTCTCACCGTTCTCTCTGTCTAGGGATGCTCTTGAAATGTACGCGATAAATTTTGGTGGTGGTACATCTCTCTCCCCCCTTCCCCTGAAAAAAGAGGTGGGCGGACTGTGGGAAATGCTCGACATATGGCGACAAGCCGTTGCATGCGCCTGAAGCCGTGAATTCTCCCAAAGTATTGTGCCCGGTGCTCGCCCCGTGGAGTGTTTGTTGGGACACCTCTGGTGCTGTCCCTCCCTTCCCCCCTTTGGCATTCACAACGCAACTTTTTGTAAGGTAACCGCTCCTCTTCCGTTTACCTTACTTTTAGATCTTCTATGTACCTCCGGCTCTATCCAATATGTACCTCCTCTCTTTTCCGACGTCTCGCCGCTCTCTTCCACGTTTCTCACTCTCTTACCCCTCCCCTCCCCACCCCCGAACCTCTTTTTTTTATCCTCGCTTCCGTTGTACATTTCTCCCGCTCATCGGTACGATGATGCGTTTGATGGGCCGGTCGTTGTTGTGTATGTTTGTTTCCTGGGGGGTTCATCCGCTAACTAAACCTTATCGATGCCCCTCGAATGAAACGCATTGCACATCTCTGAATTGTGTTCGACAAAGAGGAGGAACATCTGTAGATAGCAACCATGGTGTTTCAGAAGAAGACGGCCGAGGTGTCCATCCGCACCTCTCAGTTCAAGGTGAACAAGCTGCTGAACCGCAAGCAGTTCATCGTGGAGGTGAACCACCCGCGCTGGTGCGGTACGGTGCCGACGCAGGTGATCCGCAAGAAGCTGGCGACGCTGTACAAGGTGCCGGATGAGAACCAGGTGTCCGTCTTCGGCTTCAAGACGAAGTTCGGTGGTGGCAAGACCACCGGCTTTGGTCTGATCTACGACGACCTCGCGTCGCTGAAGCGCTACGAGCCAAACTACCGCAAGAGCCGCATGGGCTTCGGCAAGGACCGCCTCCCGGCCCGCAAGTCCGTGAAGGAGCGCCGCAACCGCAGCAAGAAGCTCCGCGGCAAGGCGAAGAACAAGCAGGTGGCCAAGAAGAAGTAAGCTGTGCCAGCGAATCGCCTCCTTCCGTGCAGCCTATACACCGTCCTCATTTCTTCCCTCCAGCGGTGACATGGAACTGCCCCTGGATGCTTGTGTGCTGGTTTGCACGCCCATGGTTGGCCCTTGCGGGTTGCAATGACACATGTCGACACTGTCCTGAAAGCATTTTCTCCTCGCTTTTTTCTTTTCTTTCGTTTTGTTTTCTGAACCTCATTACAACCCAAAAAAGAAATTCTCGCAGCGTCACGGACGCAATTTCCAGCTGTCTCTCCACACTCGTCAGATTATGGTGATGACGAGTAAAAGAAAAGGAGCTTCCGCGGCAGACCCCTTCAAGGCGAGCAGCGAGCCCTGAACATCTCGGCATAGCACTGGGGCGGGGGGGGGGAAGGGGAGGGAAGAAGGACGATGAGCTGGCCCTGGCGTGAGACGTCTCAGTTTGTCTCCAACACGCCTTGAGGTCTCTGTGAGGGAGTCAGCTGGAGAACATACTTCTTGTATCGCGGCTTGCGGCTCCTCACACTACAGGAAGAGGGCCGTCCACACTTCACAGTGCTTTTGTGACCACATTTTGCCTCTCCAGCGTACCGTGGCGTCTTTGATATTTCTTTGCCTATGGCCGCTGCCTCCTCTTCCTCCTATCCATCAATTATCGACCGCTGTACACCTCTATGCCCCAGCCCCTTCCTTCATCCATCTTTTCTGCTCTTACATCTTGCTACTGTATTTCATAGGTGAAGGTGTATAAGTGCAGAAAGACCTCTCTGCATCCTCTCTTCCTTTCTCCTCCCCCCACCTGCGATCTCTCTTCTTTTTGCTGCTCTCATCGAAGGGATCCCTTCCTTCTCAACATCCTTTCTGTTTCCTTTTCTCCAGGGTGGTTGCGGGAGCTCAATTGAGAACTCACGGGGCGAACAACCTGCCTGTATTTCTCTTTCAGCCATTCCCTTTTCCCTCGTTTTCCCCAATCCACTGTTACGGTGACGCTGGTCCCAGCATCCCACAGTCAACAACGGAGTCTACAAGCGTTGCAGGTGCAGAGCTCTCCCCTTCCCATCCTCCCTATCTGTTGTCCGTTTCGGTTCCTGCTCGATCCTTTTCGCTGTTCTACTTCTGCAGCTCCCCCCAGACATTTTCCCCCACGCCTCCCCCCCCTCGAACACACAAAACGAAGGCACAGCACAGACGTGGGTTATTCCCGCAGCAACCACAACGAAAATGCACTCCATGCCTTCCATAAAGAGGCCAGGGACGAATAAGCGGATGAGTCCATCACGCAAGTCCAGCGCCAAGGAGATGGTACCGAGCCCTTTCGTTCCAGTGAATGCACAGGCACTGAAAAGTGTGACGTTCGAGTGGAGTCGGGCGTGCCCCATCTACACTATAGATGGCCGCAGTGTGTGGCACAAGGGTGGGGGGAAGCTCCCGTATCGGCCCGTCATTGGTGACCTCGTCCTGCGGCCGAACACGGGCAAGTACTTCTTCTCCTACCGCATCAACACAGATAATAGCCGCGTGGGGTTTTGCACGGCGAGCGTCTACGCCACGGATGATGACCTGGAACGGTGGGAGTTCGGCCATTCTGAGCAACCTGACTCCGATGATTCCGATTCGATCGCCGAAGAGACTGATATTCCGACCTTCCTGCAGACCCTTGGTGCAGTCCCTCCCCCTCCGGGAAAACACTGGGAGGCGTACATGGATCTCCAAACGTCCAAGGTGTACGTCGATGGACAGGAAACCCAGAAATTCTGGCGTCTGTTCGTGGCTTCTTGTGGTGGCGTCGTGTCTTTTGTGGTGGATACCGACATAGGGGCTGTCCAAATGTTCATGGATGGCCGATACGTCGGCATGATGCTGGATGAGAAGAGCGGACTAAGAGGGAAGGCCGTGTATCCATGTGTCGGCATCTCTGGCTACGACATGGCGAACCGCAGTATCGGAAAGGGGTACATGGGCGCGTTTGTGGAGCCACAGCAGCCCTTTACATGCCTATATTGACCTGAGAGAGGCGCTCACGCGTCCGGAGGGGGTGGGTCGGAGGTCCGTGGCCTCTCGCTCCTCCACGTGGGTACCCTTTTTTCCCGTTTGACATTCATTATTTCGAATGGTACGCCTTCTGTTTGTGTTCCTCTCTAAAGTCAGTGGTTTGGGCTTCTCTTTCCTTCTCTCCCTTTCTCTTTCTCTTCGCACTATAACAACGCTGATAAATCGACCTTTTTGAAAGCGGCCCGCATCTTCTGTTTCTCACAAGCCTCTCCATTGGTGAAGTGGCTTCTTTCCGCCCCCCCCCCCCCTTCGCCTCACGGGACTATATGGAGTGAAATCTGCGTCTCCGCGATGGAAAGAGGCGAAGCGCTTTTTCGAGTGCGGAGATCTCATCGGTGCCTCACTCCCTTTTCCCTTTCCGCTCCTCTTGCAAGCCCTTTCATTTTCTTCCGCATGTCTGAGAGGGGTGCGCAGCGCCGGCCAAAGTGGGACATCGTCGTAGACTTCCACTGTGCCAGGGTGGTGCAAGGACAACTCTAGTAGCCTGTGGCGGTGCCCCCCTTTTGCGCAGGCACTTGGTACGAGGCATTGTGTTCGTTCTTCCTATTATGTTTTTTTTGCTTGTCTCTCCATGTCCGATGTACATATTGACGTGCGCGTGATCCAGCAACTCTGGGTCTCGACGGGAAAGACATGTTGCACGTACACATATATATATATATATATATTTGCTGCGACGGTGGCCGCATGTCCTTGACCTAGAAAAAAGGGAATTCGTTGACATACCATCCTGGTACGCCTCGTTATGCATTTCCTCACTGCCTCCCTTTCTTGCCCTTCCCTGTGCGATGCAGGTTGGTAACTGATGCACTGATCTGCATTGCTTCTCCTCACGCACCTGTCGCCACCAACGGGACGACATCATGATGTACACTACACCCGTCCAGCTCCTGAATGCTCGTTGCCTGTGGTGCTGCAATTTTGAATTTTTTTGACTTTCCCTTTCGTCGTTAGCTCGTTGGATTCTTTTCTTAAAGTGGTAGTGCCGCAGCTGCCACCCTTATAGTTCGATGAGTAAATGCGTATGTATTTCCCGTGCATAACTGGAACCGCTCCTTCTTCGTTGTTGATTTTTGATTTGTACGATTTCTTTTTTCCGCTCTCGCTTGTCCTCTCGTATTTTCCCTCTCTATCATCGTCGCATTCCTGCTGCCTCGTGCTGGGCGTACGGGATTGGGAGGGTACGCTTTCCTAGCAGAATTGAGGCGGATGGGGGAGGGGGGGGGAAGGAAACGCAAGGTGGTTTCTGCGTCATCCCCCTTGAACCCGCTTCGCTAACTCGGTGGCTCTCCTTTCTTCTCGCTGCTCTGTGACCGAGATCAGATCGTCCAGACTCATTCGGCGTGCGTGCAGTGCTGCTAACTCCCCTTAACGCGCATCTGCATACTCGTCTTTACACTGTGAGGTACACGATGGCCATACCCAATAACAAGCAATTAATACGCATATATATATATATAGGGTGGTAGTATGTCAAATCAGGACACCACGGGCGTGTATCGATGGCGCCACCCTGCGCTATGGCTTGATGTACTGCTGCACAGCTGAGAGAAAAGACGTGACACACCTCTTCAAACCCTTCTTTTCAGCTCGTCCGGCCGTCACCATTTTGTAGAGCTCTCTTTAAACGCCTCTCACTCTTGCAGTGCGGCAGGGACTCGGGATCTGCGGTGGCTTCCCCTGTAGCCACATCCCAAACCCACGACACATTCTACCATTCCTTTTCCCTCCCTTCCTCTCTTTATCCCGATTCACTCAGTTGTTACAATCGTCACCTAGCGTTTTCTGCATGATGCCTTTTCGGGGATGGTTTGGAGGCAATGCTTCGGTATACCTTCAGGAGCCGATATGGTGAGCCACGTACACGTGTTGACCCTGGGAAGATCACATTTCCAAGCAACTAGGTGACGAGAGGCGTGTGTTATCGCGTTTTTTCGTCTTGGTACCTGACGCGCTAAGTGCCGTGATCTGAGATGGGGAACGAGGGGGCTTCTCTCTGTATTGGTGCCTCTGTGTGTGTGTGTGTGTGTGTGTGTATGTATGTCGATGAGTATGCCCATGATTGATTGGATATCATAACACAGTGGGATTCGGTGCCGTTTGGATCTTCTTCCTGGATAGCGCTTTTTTTTTGCGGTGGAGCCTTCCGTGCGAGCAGCGGTGCTGCTGCTGAAGCGCGCGCAGAGAAAAGAGGGAAGAACAAGAGCGCTGCGGCATTATTGATGTAAGTGGAAGTCCCTGCGTATGAGCGTCCTCCTTCTCTTCCTACTTTCTGGTCAAGTCAACGGAGATCTTTTTGGATGCTCTATTGTGTGCTCGCGTTTTTCCAGACATCGAGCAGGACGCCTCGGCTGGATCCTCTTGTGTTCTACCAAGCGTGGGCGGAGGAGTGTGTGGGGGGGGGGAAGGGGGGGAGGGGCGAATACAGAAGGAAAGGAGGAAGATGTGAGGTGCTGTGCTGTGCGGGTGGAAAAGTGATGCGGCTACAGAGGGTTTCCCAATGGGTTCCATGTGAACCGGTGCGGGGCGTGAGCGACATGCTCTTCCCTTGCTGACAAGCATTGTGCCATTGGGTAGTTCGCTTGCCTGTTTGCGTAAGGGGTTCGGGCAATGGAATGCGGAACTTCATTTTGTGTGGGTGCTGGTGTGGTGCGGTAAACCGGATAGTTGAGCAACGCGGAAAAAGGTGAATGGGAAGCGAGGTAGTACTAGATGTAGTGGCAGATGCTAGGGATGAAAGAAGGCACATAGTGATGCGCGGATGTGCCGTTGCTGCGTTGTCTGTTTGCATTGCTGGAAGAACGCTAGTTCTCTTACTCTCCAATCAACAATGATGCGGCGCTTTGGTCGCGTTACTGGGCCAGCTCTGAATACCGAGCCTGATAGCGCGGATCGCCATGGAAGGGAGAGGAGTGGAGACTGGTCAGCTGCCCGAAGGAGGTACAGGCGAAACTCAACTCGAGAACACCACTCCCCGCTCGACGTGCTGTAAGAACAACGAAGGGGTAACAGAAAGAGGGAAGCGTTAAGGCTTGCATCGCAACATCCACTACAACAATGCCCACCGAAGGACAGGAAAATACCGCAGCGCCTTCGAATGCTTCAAGACACGGGTGGGGAGGCTGCCGTCGAGGGACTCGCATCAGCTACGATGGCCGCTGCGTGGTCTCGGTTCTCCATCCCGGAGTCCTGCAATCTTTTTTGCTGCTGTTATGTCACTCTTTTCTTTCCAACGGTCTCCGTTTGTCCCTTGATGATCCACCATCTATTTTTCTTTCGTCTCCCCCCGCCATTCCCCACTTCATCGCAACCTCTCCTTTCATTTCCAAGTGTCCCTCTGCTCGCGACCGACAGAACGCAGGCTTATCTCTCTATCCCTCTTATTTCTTTTTTACCCGCCTGCCAATACAGACTCTCACAGTCACATCCCCATCCGCCAACCTCCAACAGGAAACGTTGCTGGTGTGAGAGCAGCCAGGGACGAACATAGTTCATTCCTTCTCGTGGGGCATTAGGGAATCGGCAAAACCCCAGGCTTCCCTCTTACCCGCCTTTCTCAGTCTGTCTTTCTTCGCTGTTTTTTGTATCGAGGGAAGCGCCACACATACACCTCAGTGAGGACGCGATGGGAAGTGCACCGTCAGTGCAGGATCACCTGCAGAAGTGGGAGACAGCGCTTTCAGAGCTGGATCAAATCTCAGCTACCAATCGTCGTCTTATTGAGCAGGACCGCATATACGGCAGTGGTTCTCCACTAAGCTACGCGCAGCGGGGCAACGACGATGAGGTCACCTCTGACCGTGGTGGAGGCCGACGGCCGTCCTCGCTGGTGTCCTTCAACCCTACCACAACGGGAGCCCCCCCGGAGGGTGGCATGGGCGTCAGTACGGGCAGCATTCACCGTCAGACGCGTTCCGGCGGTGGCGCCCCGACGAACTCTGAAAATCGCACAGGCTTTGGATTTATGGTGTACAACGGTGCACCGAATGGAGGCATGGTAGCAAATCTCAACTCCATGCACGGTGGTGGCCATCTGGCTAATGCCTCGGCGAATGACAACACCAACCGGAGTGCTGGCTCTGCCTCAGTGGGGCAACAGCAAGCAAAGCATTCTCGCCAGCAGATTCTCGAAATTCGAAAGGCTCGCATGAATCTTTTTCGTAGTTACGAAGCAGAGAACCCGGACAATCTGAGGGATCTAATGGCGTGTAGCCACTTTGGCGCTGTCGCCATCGCCCTCTCGTACTTACTCGGAGGGGATTCGAACTGCAAAGACCGCCGGTGTCGTGTCACACTGGAAGACATTTTTTTTGCGACTCAGTGCCCATTACACATGCTGCACTCGGGCCCTCCGCATCTCCCTATTATGGCGGATATCATTCGGGAATTCTTCGATGTAGATAACCGATTCACCGGTGAATATGGTCTGGAGGAGGTGCACCTGGATGTATCGCCCACGACAGGGCAGGTGGAGCTTGGCCCAAACGAGGTGGGAGACCGGCAGACGCGAATGCAGCTGCCTGAGTTCCAGCGCCTCATCACGCAAGACTGCGAGGACGAGACGCAGGCGATCCGTATAGTGAACTATGATCCCTATGTGCTGGAGCAAGCGATGCTGGTGGACGCCTTCGAAGACGAAGACGATCTAAACTCCCCACTTGCCACCTCGGTGCTGGGTCCTAGTCCTCATCACGTGGAGCGGCATTACTTGCCCAAAAACCAGGGCGTTTACGCGGTTGTGGTGGACGTGCGCAACGCCGTGCAGCTTATGGTGACCATCGCGGAGGGACTCGTGAATGACACGCTGCACGTGAAGCTCAAAGAAGTTCCTTTGGCGTCTCTCTTCAAGGCCATGATGACGGCGAAGGAAGGGCACCGGGCGCGCGGGTTCATTCGCATCTTCAAAAAGGAAATCAATCCGGAGTTCACCACCGACGAAATCGGCACGTTCTGGACGCCGGAGCTGTGCAGTGGGAAAGTGCTTGGCACTACGCAGTTCGGCACCCAGGCGATGGCCATTTCTTACCACATTAGTCCGCACATCGTCAGCGTGGCGTGGGCGCTGCACTTGCTAGGAGGTGTTCGTCCTGGTACCCACGGCTACGGTAACGGGCTGCCTGTCACCAAGATCATTCGCACCATGAAGCTACCTGCAGAGGTGTTCATGGATGGTGTTCTACCGCTAGAGCAGGTGTACGAGTATGCGGCCAACTACCTCCAACACGTGCATCAGGAAATCGAAGTGCGTCTCTACCCAGTTCTCACAAAAATATCACGTGAGGATGCCGTGCCGACGATATCGGTGTTCGATCTGGAGTCAATCATTGTCAGTGTTCGTGATGCAAACACCGACCCGGAGAGCCCGCAGCATGTCATGGTCATCATGTACAACGCTGGTGTGGCGCACAACGTACTGTACATAGTAGAAGAGCCGCAATGGTGTGTCCTGGCGGGGTACGACCAGGAGATGCAAACCGCGTTGCTGATCGACGCACACCCCAAAACATTTTCGCGCACCTGGTCATGCCCATTAGACCGCCTTCACAAGGCAATGACAGGGAATGGATATCTTATTTTTTCGAAACGTAATGGCAATGCGGCATCTCGGGTAGTCGGCGCTCCGGCGAGCATCACCCCTACCGTCGAAAGTCGACTCGATCTGGTAGAGCGCCAGCATGAGCTTAACCACGCCTGGGGGAGTGAGGGTACCTTCCATTTACCGAAGCCGTTCACGTTCCCATCGCTTCCCGTCATGCCGACGATGGTTGCGATGGTCTGCACGCGGCTCGGCGTGCCTACAACGTTTGACGATGTAATACAGCGTCTTCCTTTCGAAATATCAGCGCTGGTTATCCTCAATTACACCGTGGAAATGATGCACGTGTGTCTTACGCAGTACCTTGGTGTGGCCGGGCTGCAAGAGGAGGTGCAAGTGCAGGCATACCATGGGGAGCAAAACGCTGATGGGGTTCTCGCTCTGCAATTACCGCAGTTCGAGGCGTTGATACAGACTTCCTTGGATGAAAATCATGTTCTAGTGCTTCACCTAGATCCTAGCTACTTTCTCGTGAACGGCGCATCTCACCCGTTCGGCAGCCTCGGCATGGTGGTGGGCTATGACGCGGAACTGGGGTGCGTTCGGGTAGCTGACACCAACCCTAATAGCTTTCTACGCGAGTGGTCAGTCCCACTGCTCGAGGTGTATGAGGCTGTTCTCGACAATGAGTTCGCACGGAAGCAACGCACGCATGGTGTGCTGCGCATCTCTCGTGTGGCGAAGGATGCAGCCCATACATCAAGCTCAGTCTTTGCTCCGGAATGCAGTCGTGTCTTCCGCCTGGATTTGCTTCCCGTCCTCAACGTGTTTCTCGTCAGCCCCAGTCCGCATTTCCAGGGCATGTCGTTTGCTTTCTCCCAGCTCGGTCACTTCTACAGCCCGGAGGAGATTTTCTACGAGGCGTACCTGAAAACCATGGACGACCAGCGCCGACGTGGCAGTCAGGCCTTTGCATGGCGCGACGTGGAAGTTTCGCTCTCCGTCATCAACAAGAAGATAGACGCCTCTTTCATGGCAGAGGGTTGTCGCAAATTTCTTGAGTCCCGCAATGCCCACCAAGCGATCAAAGGGGAAGGCATTTCCGTGCAGGTGATTGAAGATATCGATGTCGATGAAGAACTCGATGAACTGCTCGAAAAATCGACGCAGTCTTCTGATACCGTTCTGCTCATCAACTACGATGTGCTGCGCACGCACAAAATTCCTAACCTTGGTCGTAGCGTGGCCACCGTGAAGAGCTACAACAAAGAGAAGCAACTGATTGAGCTTTGGGATGCTGAGTACGCCATCTTTGGCCTATCGTTTGTTGTGACAAAACAGCATCTCATTGAGATGGGTGATTTGGAGAACGTGGGCAGCAGTCCGTATGGCTTTGTGCAATTTAAACGGGTTGCAGCGGGCGCCACACCCAAGCAGAAGCCGCGTCTTATGACGGCACCAACCTTTGAAGAAGAGGCCGCGCAGGATGAAGTGGTTGCTAACGCTGACTAGACAACCTAGGGCTTCGGAATTCGGCATGATCGCCGTTTCAGCTAGAGTGCTCCTCTGGTTCTTATTATATGATCTGCCGCCTGTTGCGCTAGTGGTGTTCCACTACCGTCCTTCCCTTCTCGTTGTTTAGTGTGTGCACGGAAGCGCACACAACCCGCAGATGTCCTTTCAAATATGTTTGACGTCTCTCTCACACTGAGCGGTAGCGGTGGTGTCTTTTTCTGTTATTCCAAAGTGTTACGCGCGCTTTCTCCATTGTTTTTTCTAGGGGAGAAGCAGGCATCCGCTCATGAGAACACGTTTGGATGTCTGTGTGAAAGAAGTGGCGAAGGTGTTTTCCCTTGTGTTTCAGTTCTCGACGCTCTTCGCGCCTGCCCCTCCTCCTCCTTCCCTGCCTTTTTTGTCTTCTCCCGATCGAAGCGAAAGGGGGGGGGGGTCGAGAACGTAACCGTGACGAAGCGCCATGAATCCCCATTGTGCCCGGCCCTGGGCGGGCCTTTCCTTCCCCCTCTCCTCCTCCCCCCCCGGCCCCTCTATCCCCTTCCTTTTGTGTGTGCACGATCCCTTTTCTTTTTGGTTGTTCTCGGTGGCGTTCCTTGCTCACCCGGTCATCAGCGATGGAGTGGATGCTTTGCCCATTGCGAGACTCACCCCTCCGCAGGAGAATATATACGATGAAAAGAGAAGGGGAACAAGATGGAATCAGGCTACCGATGGTGCCTGCACGCAAGCTCTCTACAGAGGCCAAAAAAAAGAAATGAGAAACACGATCCGTATATACATATGTGTGTATGTAAACAGGAGCGTGTATAGGAAGTTACTCACGCTGTGTTTTTGCCTCTTCTTTCCTACCAGTGACCATGTGTAGAATGCTGAGAGGCAACGCACCGTAACATCTTCACAAGAGAGAGAGAGAGAGAGAGAGAAGGGGGGGGAGAATGCAGCCGCTTTTCCCTACGTTGTACTATTTTCTTTTTCTTGCTGCCTTGTCTCTTTGTTCTTTTTTTTTTCGCTCATGTTAATGGATGGATCGTCTGGCCCCTGGTGCTTCCTTTTCTTTTTTTTGGGGGGGGGGGGGGGAAGGGGCAGTTTCTTTTCGAACCTTCATCGGACTCCATGGCGACCGCTTTTTAGCAGTGGATACGCAGGCAGCTCCTCTTTTCTATTGTTTTTCACCCTCTCACAACATCCTTTCACATGGAGTGGTGTCATGACTGACGGAGAGGGGGGGGGGGTAGGGGGAAGCGGCGCTCAAGCGTTTTTTATTGAATGAAGGCGGGCGGTAAAATATCGAAGATATCACGGATGTCTCTACCCAAGCCAGCTACCCTTCCTGTTCCCTGAACACTGTATTTCCGATGCCGCTATTCGGTCCCTTTTTCTTTTGAGCGCTGTCGCTGACTATTGATCCTGCCTACATTATTCCCTCCCCCCCCCTACCTACGACACGCACTCCTCGTACTCCTGTGTTTTGAGCTCCTTTGCTCCCCGCTTCTCCTTTACATGTGCTGTTTTCTTTGTACGCTCTCGCTGAGATGGATGCCCTCGCAGCTGTCGGTTCTCCGCTATCGACAGCGCAAAGAGTAGCCTCCCCGCCACTGCCGCCTCCATCGTTTCTCTCTTCGCATGGGAAGGAGAAACAGAAGACAAAGAGGAAAACACCAGCGAAAGAAATCGGTCTTGATGATTATGGGCGCAGCAAGTCCACGCGCATTTCCCTGGCCGATGGCGTCGCAGCTGGGAGGTGATAATTTGAGAGTGCGACGGCGTGTAAGGGAAGAGAGTAAGAGGTCATCAGGCTGCACTTTTTCGATCAGGCCTACTCATTCGATTTTGATTTCTTCTCAGAGCAGTTTCATTACCTCGTTGACATAGCATCCTTTCTGCCATAGTGCAAACCTTCTCGCTTCGCTCCGAAGCGAGTGATCAATGTAGCGGTGGATGGATAGCCACGCGGAAGAAGTAAGGTGGAAGGAGATCGGGAGGGGGGCTTGACAGTTCTGCTGCTGTGCCCTTTCATACATGTTTCCCAATCACCGAAGACACTCGAGCACTTTCCTTTTTTGAATTCTTCGTTTCATCTTCTTTTCGGTCATGGAAGGCCATTCCTTCCTTCTTCTTCCTCCCCCCTCCACCTCTCTCACCTTTAAGGTCTTCCATCCTTTGCGCCCGTTCCACGTTTACGTAACGACTCACTGTGCGACGAGGACACAGAGTGCCCTCGTCTCTTTTCCTTCCATAGACGCATTCTTTTCCTCGCTGGTTTGGTTCTGAGCTGGTTACCCTCCGTACTAACAACCCAGACGTAGCGGGACAAGTGTTCAGGGTAGCTTGACAGCAGCGTAGGCGCGCTACCTTTTTCCGAGCATTCGTCTATTTTTTGTGTGTGCGCCCGTCTCCTTCAACCATCACAGTGTTGAGCACCGTATTGCGGGAAAAGTGCAACGTGAGAAAGGGCAGAAAGGAGCACATCAAGTCAGCTCTTTTTTGTTGCTTTTGCCGGAGTCCCCAGCCAGCATTGAACTACTGTCATCCATGAGCACCGGGGGAGATGGCCTCGTGGTGAGTGGGGATGACGATGCCGTGGCTGAACGACAGAACATGTCGTTTCTGATGAGGCTTCAGGAACTGTACTGCAAAACGGTACTGTACGAGCAGTTGGAGCACATCATGGGTCATCCTGCGACACAGCAGGAGAGTGACGGATACCTCGATGATGTAGAGGGTCTTGTGGAGCTCTTCCACTCAGAGAGAAACGCAGCCCAGAAGGAACCTGAATCCGTGGAGGAGGAAGCGGCTGCCGAGAAGCGCATCGTGCAAGCCATGTCGGCCGCTATCAATGGCAACAATGAGGGCGAAGGAGGAGATGCAGTCGATGATGCCGAAATTCCCCTTGCCAGCATCCAGCAGCTCTACAACCACCTTCACGACTGCCTGTCAACCAGCACGGTGGAAACAGGGTTGGCTGTCGGCTCGCTGCTTTTGGCAGATGACGCGAAGCGCAGCGCCGAAGAAGCCGCGCGTCTCGCTTATCAGCAGCAGCAGCGAAACATACACGGTGGTGTCGACACCTCTAGCATGTTTACCTCAGCGTTCGAACGCAAGAATGCCATGAAAGTATCGCCTGAGGAGATGTTCCGTCTCGCGCAGCACGTCCGCAGCGGCCTCGCTGACGAGGCGGAGCTGCTGAAGCTGCGCTCTGAAGATAATGGTGAGGACGACGATGGTGGCCAGGACGTGGAGTTGAACGACGAGGAGCCGAGATTTTTGCGAAACATGGGTCTCTCCTCTGCCCTACATCGACGTATCAATTATCATGCACTTCTGCCGTCAGAGCAGCTGCGCAATGCGCAAACACCTCAGCACCGCCAAGCTATTATGGACAGGCTCGCGCAGCGCCAGCAGGGAAACCCGTCCAAATTGAATAGCATGGAGAAGGCCGCCCAGATGCAAGAGAAAATTAACTTGGAGCGGCGTATCATCGCTCGCAAGGCTCAGCGTGCCCAACAGGATCCACGCGGGGAGGACAGCTTTGGTGCCTCTTTGTATAGTGGAAGCCATGTGAGCGATGGCGACGGCCCTAAAAGTCGCAGGGGTGCTGCGATGGACAGCGAGGAGTTGACTGCACATCCGACACTACTGCACTCTGAATTAGATGCGCCAGCGGAGGAGGGTGGCTTTCGCCCGCATGACCTGCCAAGTAAGCTGGCGCCGTGGATGCAGCACAGTTTTGGTCACAAGCCGCGCTTCGGTCTGCCCGACACGCCGCAAACGATTCAAGAGCAGCGCACCTCCCTGCCAATTTATGCGAAGCGGGAGGCCCTCTTGGCATTTGTTGACGCCCATCAGGTTACGGTACTCATTGGGGAGACAGGCAGTGGCAAGACTACTCAGATACCCCAGTATCTTGCGGAGCACGGATATGCCGAGAAGGGCATGATCGCTTGTACTCAACCACGCCGCGTTGCTGCAGAAACGCTGGCGATGCGCGTAGCGGAGGAGTACGGCTGTCGTCTCGGAGAAGAGGTCGGCTACACCGTGCGTTTCCGGGATGTCACCTCATCACTGACGAAGATCAAATACATGACTGATGGTATGTTGCTGCGGGAGGCGCTCCTGGACGACAGCTTCCAACGCTACAGCGTGATCATCCTCGATGAAGCCCATGAGCGCTCCATCAGCACTGACCTCTTGTTTGCCATTGTGCGACAAGCCCTGCGCAAACATGAAGGACTGAAAGTAATGATTACATCTGCTACCCTTGAAACGGAGAAGTTCTGCGCCTACTTCGGGGCTACAGACCCGTTCCTCATCGAAGGGCGGACGTTTCCGGTCGAGATGTATTACCTGACGGATCCCACAACAGACTACGTGCGAGCGGCTCTCCAGACCGTGATGATGATTCACCTGCAAGAGCCGCCAGGTGATGTACTGGTTTTCTTTACTGGACAGGAGGAGATTGAGCTTGGCGGAGAGCAGCTTTACCGATGGATGCAGCACCTACGCCAGCAGGTGGACACCCCACTGCCGGACCTCATGGTGCTCCCGCTCACCGCCACCATGCCGCAAGAGGTGCAATCAAAGGTGTTTGAGCCCACTCCCCCAGGGTGTCGTAAAGTCGTACTGGCCACCAACGTCGCGGAGACGTCCATCACGATCACTAACCTCTACTACGTCATCGATAGCGGCTTCTGTAAGCAAAACGTATTTGATGCCAAGCACGGGATTGACCAGTTGAAAGTGACTCCAGTTTCGCAGGCGCAGGCAAAGCAGCGCTCTGGGCGTGCGGGGCGTATCGGTCCGGGTAAGTGCTACCGGATGTACACAGAGGAGCAGTTCTTGCATGACATGGTTCCAGAGACCGTACCGGACATCATGCGTACAAGTCTCTTCCACGTGACACTGCAGCTCAAAGCCATGGGATTGGATTTGCTCACCTTGGAACTCATGGATTATCCGTCCAAGGAAGCCATCATCTCCGCGTTGGAAAAGCTGCGCTATCTTGAAGCCCTCGATGACGATGGGCTCCTCACCCCACTGGGGAGTCGCATGGCGCAACTCTCCATCGACCCGTCACAGAGTAAAACTCTCCTCACCGCAGTCGACCGTGGGTGCAGTGAACCGGTGCTCACCATCGTCTCGATGCTGGCGGTGCAGAAGCGCGGCGTCTTTTATCGCCCACGGGATCAACAAGAAGCGGCAGACGCCGCACGGCGGCAATTCATGCAGCCAGAGGGGGATCAGCTCACCCTCATGGCGGTTTACAACGCGTGGGTCGACAACGGAATGACAGAGGAATGGAGCAAGTACAACTTCCTTAAGCACCGCATGCTGGTGGAGGCCCGTGACACGCGTGATCAGCTGAAGGAGATGCTAGCTCGCCGCAATCAGCACATCTCACACGAGAACGACACAAATTTGGATGAAGTGCGCAAATCCATTACCGCAGGCTACTTTTTCCACGCGGCGCGCCGCGTGGACTCGCACACACGCTCCTACGTCACATTATCTGATCGCCGTGAGGTTTACGTTCACCCCTCGTCGGTGCTCATCGATGACCCTCCCAAGTACGTCCTATACGATGATCTGCGCATGACGAAGCGGGAATACATGACCGAGCTACTCGCGATTGAGCCGAAATGGCTCGTGGAACTGGCACCAGCCTTCTACACGAAACCGAAGGATGGTCGGCTCACCAAGGAGCAAGCCGCCGAGCGTTTCACTCCCATATTGAAGTCGTGGGAGACCGGCAGCTCTTGGCGCATCTCTCGTCTCAAAAAGCAGAGGCGGTGAGGAAAACCTGACTTCGAGGGCGCGAAAACACAACAGAAGTGAAGGTGCAGTGCTCTACGTGTGACACTGGCTCACGAAGCTTCGATGCCGGTGCTGATAACTTTTGCTATACGAAGACGCTGTGCTTCGCCTGCCTGCCGAGGCTCCTCTTCATCGAACACTCTGACGTGTTTACAGCCGATCCCATTCTTGGATCCGGTTGATGAAAGGAGAGCCATAGGGGGAGAGGAGAAAACTGGAAAGGTGGTGGTGGCTGGGACTCCTAGTGCGAACCGGCTCTCTCGTCGCTGTCTTTCTGTTTCCTGTGCGGGTGTAGCGTGCTTGCGTAGTTCTTTTTATTTGGAAAGTGAGGGCGAGGGCGGCGAACAAGCCCCGTGAACAAGACCGCAATTTACATCTGCTGACGTATCGCTAGTACGGCCATGTGCAGGGTGAAAGAGAGAGAGAGAGAGGGAGATCGTAGCAATGGATTCTTAGACTCTTCTACTCTTGCGGAGCTTTTAATAGAAAGTTCGACACGCCACGCGCACTCGAAAACTACATTATCGGGGGACTACTCACTTTCATCACGTCCTTGTTGCGTCAGGTGGTGCATCTGACGTTGCAAATCGCAGTATGGTCCTAGGACGGATTTCGCGTTTCTGGTACTCTCCATTTTTCTTATCCCCCTCTCTGTCCTCCCGTTTTTTAACTCTGACGCACTCCTCAGTGATGTGAAGAGAACACGCAGTGGCACTTACCGGCTGCTGTTTTCTTCACTTTCTCACCTCTCGTTCTCTTGACGAGACCTATTTCTAGACGTACAGTAACGTACACATACAAAAATCTACAGAGCCGCACACGCGCGCACTTGCCTCAACACTTGTGCACCTATTGACTTTCATCAATCAACTAGATCTCCTATAACTATATATCTTTATTTGTATTACCGAAGAGTGCAGAGGCCTGCTCTCTTTCCGTCATTGTCTGCCTTACTTTTTTTGTTTGTTTCCCGACCCCTTTCTTTATTATTATTGTTACCTCGTTCCTTTCACTCTGCTCCATTCCGTAAGGCCAGCACATTCTGTAGAGAGGTGATCCCGTCACCCACCTGATCTGTCAGCCCCATCATGCTCTTCATTTACCCTGCTCCCCAGTACCCGCGGAAGACGCTGGAGTATGTTTTCAAAACACTCTACATGCTCGCCAACGTCGCGCACATCGCGAGTTTGGTCATTTTGATTTCTGATTTCTACACTCGGCTGCAGGACTCGCTGCCGTCCTATTACACGAACAAGGACCTCGTTATCGCCGATGGGATTCTCCTCGTCATGCGCAACTGCACCTACAGTGGAACTTTCCATCTCGGAAATGTGAGGGGCACGGTGCAGGTGACGGAGGGCAACATCGGGTACGGCCTGATGACCGTCGCTCAATACGTGACGAGCCTGTTCGTCATCGAATTCCTGCTCTTGATTACGAATGCCATGATAGCCCTCAACTACACTAGTGGCAACCGCCATCTGCGCATCTTTGGGGTGCACGTTCCACTTTACCACATGACGATTCTGCTGACGCAAGCCTTCTCAATTTCTATTGTAGTGCTTACGTGGTCGGTAGATGGTAACCGTAGGTTTTTCTACGACGCTTTGAATGCCTGTGCACAGCAGCTACGGCAGCAAAATATCACTCGCTTGCTGGAAAGTGAGTTTACCGGCCAAACTATTTTCTCAACAGCCGTGTACTGGCCCTTTGCCGCGACATGCTTTTCGGAGATCATCTACATCTCTGCTGCAATAGTGTTGTGCTATTTTTCTTACGATCCGGCGACTATTCTGCTCTCCGAGGCAGATGCGCCGTGGGAGTCGCGAGGTCTGATGTGCAAAACGAGTAAGGCCCTCTTAAAGCTGCACACGGCGCAGCGTAATGCTATTATTGAAGATGCTCGCAAGGCGATTAAGGAAGGGCAGAATGTGCGTATTGTGCGCTCCTATCAGCTCATCACAGAAGATGACTTCAATGCGTTGGTGCAAGCGATGCGCGAACAAGTTGCGCGCGCCCTGAAGGAAAAACAGTTCGAACAGCTCAAGAAAACATTCGGCGACAACGAGTCCCAGCTTGAAAACATGGGCTTTACGTGGCGGGAAAACTTCATGGCGGCGCCCACAGAGGAGGAGGCTGCGGGGGACAACGCGGCCGGTAGTGGCGACGACTTCTCTCCAGCGAGGGACGGTGAGACAGCGGACCAATTCTTCAACGTTCCGTTTGAGGCGTATTTCAACGAAACCGATGCCAACGGCAATGCGTACGACAGCCTCGGTGGCGAGGTGGGAGCGGCTGGCAGAAGGGAGGGTGGCTATGTTGCAGAGCCGCTCTCCATTAACGAAGGTGGGTTTGGTGATAGCGGTGATTTCGACGGCAACGCGAGAAACGGCTTCTTGTTCGATGCCGCAGACGCCGTTGGCGGCACGCAGGATGCGTGGTCACCCCAGGAGGACCAGTATCCAATCAACGGAGAGGATGATGAAATCAACGATTCGGGTCAGCCGCGGCGTGTTTCGCACACGCAGCACCGGCGTCAACGCCAGAGTGGTCATCGCAACAGTGGCCGGCGCACCAGCGATTACCCCGCAGAACCAGACCCGCGTAGGCCAGAGCCACGGCCCCAGCACTTCGAGCGACAAGGTGGCTATGATAATGGGGATCTGGATACCGGTGGCAACGGTTACGGTGCCCCTTCGCGCTACTATGATGCGGCAGATGATATGATGTACGGAGGTAACGGTAACGGTCCAGAAGGCCGGTCGGACAGAATAGATGGAAACCATCCTCGAAGCTCGCGGAATAGTCATCGCCGCCGCCAAAGGCCGGGACGTCAAGCCGACGTCGAACAGGAAGACGAAGTAGCAGATACATTTTCAGAGGATCTCGACTTCTAGGTGGTACCAGATCGTGAGAGAATAGAAGGGATCGATGGGAGAAGCAGGGGGGCAACCTCAGCCAATCTCGAAGGAAAAACTAATGGGCGTCGTGGTGACCGTTACTGAGCCTCTCTGCATCATGTGAGACACTGGGGGAGCGCACATCGGCTGCTTCTTCTGCCCCGAAAATTAGCCTTTCTTCACCCCGTGTACGATTATTTCGGCTATGCGGAGGCAGCTCGCCGTCTCTCATAGTTCTATTTCAGTTTTTCCGTGGCGCTACACTTTTGCAAGCCTACACATCATTAGGCCTGCTCCTTTTCCTTTTATGGACATGCGTATAAAGGGAGGGAGGGGAGGGGGCAGAGGATCAGGGACAAGTGTGGGTCGGGGGGTGACTCCGTATCCTCTGGTTAGTATGTCTGCCTCTTTTTATGAGTTGAGCGAATATCCGTTATCGTCTATTTAGTATGGACTCTTTCCTCCTCATCACGGCTCCCTCCTTCTCTTTTTTCATGTTGGTGCGGTGTCCCTCAGAGTATAGGTGCATCTCAAACCTCCCTCCCTCCTTGATGCACCATCTCAGCTTTCTGTCGTTCGGATGTTTTTTGTCTCCTGAGGGATCCGCTCAGACATCCTTGACCTCCTCCCCCTTCGCAAAGAGGAACTACGTTTGAAGAGAAAGGCAGCCATCTGGGATAGGGAGAGAAGCACGCACACAGGGCTCTTCGTCTTGTGCTACCTTGGCTTCACGCCTCCCCAGCTCGAAATGTTCCTCAAGGGAGTGATCTCTACCATCGCTAAAACTGACCACGGAGAAACACATGCCATTGTTGTGATTGGCGGCTCCTTTTGTAGTTCTGGTGTACCACAGGCGCATCCTGCGGTTCTTCCCGTAAGAAAGGCAGGGGCCATTTTGGCTCCCAAACACTGGCGATGACGTCTTTCCCACTGTTGCACTGTTTCGCATCTCTAGATTTTCTTTTTCCTTCACGTGTTTCTCTCGCATCTTCCTCTACTCTTTCATGCACTTGGGGCTTGGGCACGACGTGTTTTTTCTCTATTGGGGTTAGGGGACGAAGTCTCTCTGTTTCAGTGTGTCGGCATTCATCAAGTGGAAAGGAGAGTCGCACGGACGGGGACAGGGGAGAGGGGGAGGAAACTTCCAAAGCAGTGCTGTACCTCCCCCCCCTCCCCCCCGTGCGCCGTCTTCATCTGGATGAGCGCTGTCCCATCTGTGCCTTCCGAAGCAAAGCACACGATCATTATGTTGGAAGTGTATCCATGTGGGATCAGCCTTTCGAAAAGAACAAGAGAAACATGATGGACGCTCATTCTGCATTGCATTTGGGTTATATAACCCCCCAACAAACATCTCGGAGCCACAAGTCTGGCTCACCCCCCTGTCCTGCTTCTCTAACGGGGTGCATCGATCCCCTACGCAACAAATTATTTTTTTCTGCCAACGGCAGCAGGACCTCAGCAGGCTCTCACCGGAGCACTTGAGTCCTCGTACATCCCCCCCCCCCCCCCGCCCCCATACCTCTACTCGCTTCAGACCCTTCTATTTTGTCTCTGTCTCGTCTCTCTCCAGCCCCTTCACCCGATAAGCGCGCGGAGATTTTGAAAAAAGCGGGGGAGGGGGCAAAATGCGGCCCTCCCTCATTCAGTGCTTTCCTCATCCCTTCACTCGTCAATGGCCAACCAGAAGTGCTCCCGTCACCTTCGAGTGTCGGCAGCTCTATGCGCTGGTGGCAGTCTGTTGCTGTGTTCCCAACACGCATCTGCTTGTGCTCCACGAAGCAGCTCAGTTGCATTCCAGTCTCATTACATCCATGCCCAAAGGTCCGAAGTACGTCGACTTCACGATTACTCCCCGGACGACACCTGAAGATCTGTGCAGCTTTCTTGTTCGTGCCGAGTTGGCAGCGTC
Source organism: Borovskyia barvae (assembly GCA_030849085.1). NCBI lineage: Eukaryota > Euglenozoa > Kinetoplastea > Trypanosomatida > Trypanosomatidae > Borovskyia > Borovskyia barvae. The sequence continues at coordinate 118,761 of JASAOM010001097.1, read as the reverse complement.
GGGGGTGTTCGTTGCCCCTTCAAGTGGGGGCAGTGGAGGCAACGCAGGTCCATTACTCGCTGATGAGGTCTCTGCGTTCCCTCCTGTTACCCCGGGCGACGTTCGTTTGGATCTCTCTACCATGGCGGGTGCCATCCTTTCGATGACAGTGGCACAATCGCGTGCGAAACACGGTAAGTCATCGATAACATCGCCGGCGGGTACGGTGGCTCAGCGACAAGTGGTGGTGGTGTGCCTGCACGGCATTGCCGAGGCATCCGCATCTGTTCAATCTGTACTCATGGATTTGCTCATGTTTGAGCAGGTCCGTAACCATCATCGTGCCGTTGGCGTGCCAACCTTGCGCATCGTTGCGTTCTGCAGTAGTCGCAATTACGCCATGCTGCTGCCCGAACCGCTGCGTGCCCTCTTCACCCTCTCCATGTACGTCTCAACTATGGCCAGCGACAGTGAGGTGGTTCTGCAAACAACCACAGCAGCCTCTTCCAACATCGTAAACAAGCGCTTCATGATGGAGGTCATCACGGCTCTCGATGGGCAGTCGCTGGTGGAGACGGTGACCCTATCCGGATCTGTCACGCGCTATCTGCGACACCTATTGCTGGTGGCTCGCGGCAGCTTTTTGCCGGCGCTGTCACCTGGCGCCCTCGCCCTTCGCCGCATCCCAAGATGGAAGACCATTTTGAAGGCCCTGGCAATACTCTTCATGCCAGACGAAGACCTCCTGCGGGCCAGAGTGCAACCGATGCGAGCGGCACTGCTGCAGTCCTACTCCCGCTCCACATTCGCTCCCTCACTCGAGAAAAGTGCAACGTCAGCGTTTCACCGTTCCGCAGCCACATCGCGTACCTCGACTTTGGGAACACCACCGGTGCCGCATTCACATCAGCAGCAGCGGCAACCACATCGTCTTGGAAATAGCGCGAGTCTGGTGCCCAGCGAGGATCGAGCGGGTGAGTACGCGGCAACCGATCGGTCCAGCAAAAGCACCGGCAGCGAAAGCGGTGGCGCATCCATCGAGTCCTTCCACCACGTTGTGGTCTCCCCATCGGACGTGGCATGCATTTTTCCCTGCCTGTTCTGCCACCTTCTCACGTTACCACGAGAAATGGTGCCGAGTGACGAAATCCTCTCCGCTACCGCTACGATGGGTATTGCGAGGGGTGCCAGCAATCTGACAGAAACGTACGCAGGAATGCTAGAGACTCAGCAGCGCGGTAGGATCGGCTTCTCGTTGCAGGACCCGACCATGTGGGATGCGGTGGCAGCCAGTTGGTCCCTCCGTAATCTGCGCGGAATTACGAACCCCTACCAGACCTCTTCTAACACCTTTGAAAGCTCATTTGCGGAAGCCCCTTTTCACCAGAATCCGAGTGTTAGCCTGTTTTCGATGGAGGGCAACGATGGGGTGCGAGACGCCGCGGGGAGCCAGATGCGTAATCGAGGGGTAAGATTGGCTAGCTTCACACCGCCAGAAGCGCTGAAGGTGCCAGCGCCGGGAACTCGAGGTGAGCAATACCAAACGCTGAACAACCGTCCTCTTTTCTCCGTTCGTGAGGCGTGGCGATGGTCTGCGACAGACAAATTCAGCGTACTCGACATCGCTTCTACACCTCTGCTGGACTACTGGGAGGCACGCGAGGCTGTGCGGGCGACACTGCTCTGCCGCAGTGCACCAGCGCCTGGCTAAAAACTGAGTTCGGCGCCGCACTTGCTTTCGTCCCTCCTCTCTGGCCTCTTCTGTTCCATTAGGAGCAGCACGCGAGGCGACATTTGAATGAGGGCAAGAGAAGATGAAGAGCGCGCGCAGTGCGAAAACTGCGGTCCTCTTAGTGGTGAACAATGCAAGATCTTGATGAATGCAACACAGCTGCTCCTCATCCACGATGTGCGAACCCCTCCACAGTCACGATCCTCTTCACCTTCCTCCCCTATTGGTGGTTTGTTCGCTTGAGTAGACAGCTGTAAGCTTTTGCTGGAGACACCTTCTGTTGCGTATGTCCTTTAGAGGGTTCTGCGCTCTCTTCCACTCATGTAGAGAAGCGCAATTTTGTTTTTCCCAGGGAAAAGATCCAACAAGAGAAGTTTTCATCAGCGTTTGACATATATTTGATCAAATATATATTTTTGCGCCATGTTTTCTCCTGTCGGTGACAATCCTCAGCTTCTAAGTGAAGGCGCAGTCTGCTTGGACGGAGACCGCTCACCTCGTCTGGAGTCTTTATTTCCCCATTCTCCTTTCTTCATGTTCGTCTCCCTTTTCCTCTTTCCCTTCCATTTCTTTCTGCGCGTCAAAGCGGTGGCATTCCACACACGAGCTTCTAGATTCTGCCCGCGTGGCAGCTGAACGTCTCCTCCCCCTTTTGTGTGTGTGTGTCTCAAGACACGCCATCTTGCTCCTCCCCTCCCGGATCATCTTTGCGCCGCTCCCGCGACCTATATTGTTCACCAGACTCACTCAGAGACATGTACTCACCGTATGGAGCTGTTCAAGGGCACGACACCACCTACATCCGTCGCATGTCAGTGGAAGAGTATCTTCAGGAGCTCAAGGAAGAGGAGGCAGATGTGCGTGGTGAGACACCACCGACGCGCCCAGCTGATGGCGTAATGGAAGGAAAGACGTCATCGCTTGCCTCTTCGCCGCGTCCCCTTCGGCAGTACGAGCAGCGTCGCAGCGCACTCTCGTCACGCAACCCTAACGTCGTTTTCTCTTCGAAGTACCCCATGTACGACCGTCTTGGGCGTGAGCTTTGTGTAGCATTTCAGGTGCAGGACATGGCGGTGCAGCAGGAACTGCGGCGGCTGGAGGACGAGGGAAGCAGAGGGCGCGGCCGTGACTCGCGTCGGTCCGGCGTGCGGCTGAGTGCGGAACTGCCGATGGAATCAGACACAACAGGTGGCAGTCGATTTGCTTCGGTGTACGTTTCTGCGGCAACTGCGGAAGGTCATGAGCAGGCCCAGGCTGAGGGGGCCCAAACGCACCTCACGCGCCCCAGCCACTTGGCCGATGACAGCTTTGCCAACGTGGAAGTTTCCGCCACATCGCAATACCCCTCCGTCTCTGGCAGCTGTGCCTCCTCTTTGCATCCCGTCTCATCGAGACCCTCAGAGTTTTCCATCTTCCGCGATGGAGACAGTTTTGCAGCAGTTGGCGTGAACAAAGGGGCTATTATGAAAGCGTGCACCAGCGTTGTGACACGCCCAGCACCAGAAGAAGCAGGCATACTCATCCACCGCGGGGGTGAAGGCGGCCCACCTCGCGAAGCATCGCTGCCCTCTGCCACATCATCGCAACGGCGGGAAGATGTGGAAACGCGTCACTCGCATTGGCCGCGGCAATCGGAGAAACGCAATCGTAGTCGCAGCAATGGCGGACGCCTCAGTCGTGTCCGATTTGTTAACGAAAACTCAGACTCACCCCTAACAGGGGGCGTTAGAGAACCTGTGACGCGAGCTGGCGGAGCAGCACCACTGCCCCCGCGCCCGCCCACTCCTCCGCCTGTACCGTTGGAGGAGCACAACGATAGCAGAGCAGAGACAACAATCAATGAGGACGCAACAAGGTGGACAACGCGTGCACGCACTTCAACAGCAGTGCGGGCAACCAAGCAGCTCTTCCGCAACACTACCCACATGAACACCTCGTCCGCCTCCCGTGCCACAACTACCCTGACCTACAAACAGTTGATTACCAGCAATGCTTACGGCATGGTGTCGACCGCGATCGCGGTTAACAAAGTGTGGAAAGCGATGGAACAGAACGTGCGCTCATGCACTGCGGTCATGTCACCATCAAACTTCCTCGACATCGGTGCCGAGGTCAGCAAATCCGCCCCAGAACTACATTGCGGCGATGTCATCTCCCTTGGAACAGTGCAGTATCGCATCGTGCGCTTCCACGCGGTGGCGGAGGTCTACGAAGCCCTTCAAATGACTCCTCTAGTGCAAACGGAGTCCTCACCGTCTCCGTGCCCCGAGAGGGTAGGAAGTAACGGCATTGAACGTGTAGTTGATGAACCTTCTGTCAACACAGAGGCTGACGCGCGAGCCGAACAGGCCGATAATGAAAAGAGGGATTTGATGTCTCCTGTAATGGACCGCGAAGCAGCTAGCGCCCAAGGTGACGCAACGGAGCCACCTTCTACGGTGGCAGTGCAACAGCTTATCGACAGAGAGCTTAACGAGGCCGGGTCGCCTTTATCCTCGCCGAAGAGCAAGGGAAAGGAGGAGAAGCCGGTCTCGTCGGCTGCTCCATCACCGCTGCACTTTCTGTATTGCTGGCGCTCCACAGGTCTTCCACATGGCGCAGACGAAGCCCGGCGTGCTGCACTGGGTCTTTCCCTGACCTCTCCACAGATTCGCGTGAGCGGCTATCGTTACGATGATGGCACCGGCATCACCGTTCTCTCGCTACCCGTTGGCTATCGTGCTATTTCCTTGAGCGCACTCCCTCTCTCTCTCGGATCCTTCAAGGCTGTCCTGCGGCTGGTGCTGAAGACGTTCTCAGCCATGGTGGCACGGCGCACGGTACAGGGGAGTTTGGCGGCGCTTGGAGAGCTTTTTCTTGCGTGGCCAGCGGAACAGGAACGACAAGCGCCGTGGAGTCTACTGGGAGAGAATCCGGCTGCGGGTATGGAGGCCCCAGCGCCATTTGCACACGGGGAGCCGCTGCTTATACCCTTCCACTGGGAGCGCTGGGTCGATTTCGGGCTCTTCGTCGACCGCGCCGCTGGTCGGACGATCCCCTTTGATTTTGAGGACGGCACAGCACAGTCCATCATTACGCACGGAAGTGATCTACGAGCGGTGCTGCAGCTGTTTCTTGAGCACCCCTTAGCAGCAGAGCTGACTTCTGAGCAATATATTCATCTACAGAAGCTTCTCGTGATGACCTCAGAGCCGACTCAAGTGGCTAACGAGCTAATCCAGATACAAAATCTGATGCGGACCTTGCCGTGTGACATGGCGGAGCTGCTTCGGAGCCTCAACACTGCTGTATTGCAATCTTCTGAATAGCTAAAGAGAGAAAAAGAGCTGGGATGAACAAAGATTCTGGGGGTAGGAGGAAGAGATATATAAACAATCACGAGAGTTGATTGACTCAAAGGATGCGTGTGGCGCGTGCTGTGCAAACAGACACATCTCTTTCGTTCTCTTATCCGGGGCGGAAGACGAAATTGGGTTTTGGAGGGACCCCAGATTTGGGAAGACAGGGGTGCCGAACGGATCGTGCTGTTCTCTTTGTTCGGCAGCTGTACGACGGTAAATCGACAGACAAAAGGTGATGCCTACCAGGGTGAGGAGACTTCTTCTTTGGTGAGGAAGAGAGGGAGAGACAGGCACCATAAGGAAAAGATCTTCTTGCCCGTCTTCCTTCGATTATTATTATTTTACTTAGAGTAGATACGATCAGTTTTTTCTATCTCCCTTCATTTTTCTCCTTTTGTCCAGAGGCAAACAGGCATTCCGCGGCTTATAGAAGAAATTTGTTTGTTTGAGTTGCGTTCGTCCGTAACTGAGCTTCGCTTCTCATGATGATGGCGTGTGTGTGCTAGGAATAAAGGGAAGGAGGGAGAGATGGCCTTACCGCGCGTGTGCGACTCTCGTCCTCTTTTCATTTACGAGGGTTATGTGTGCCTGAGTGGCTTATGGGAGCTTTCCGCGAGGACATTATCGCTCCTTTGTGGATGCATGTGCAACCTATTCAAATCTCTCCAGAGCACGACACAGAGGTGAAGGAAACATTCCCTTTCCGTCTTTGGGACGAAAGAAGGGGAGGCTCACTGGAAAAAGCAAAAAGCGGACGAAGGAGAATAACACGAGCGACGACAGCGACCATGTCGAGATGCTACTCTCTTGCAAAATGTATAGGGCTCGCTGCATGGCCCTCTCACACAAAAAGGAGGAATTACCTCCACGAAAGCGATTAGGTCGCACTCGCCTGCTGTTCAATAGTGAACCTAACGGCCTGCATAGGCTCTTCGCGGGGACTGAGCAGGTCGGCACTAACGCCGCTCCCTTTCTAACTTTCTCTTTCTACCCCTCGTCCTCTATAGAGCTCCTCCGCATTCTGCTTCCCTCCCCTTCTATTTTTCCCGTTCGATTCCCTTGCCTGGGTGCTAGTGAGGACAGCGAGGTTGCTTTTTCCTCTTTTTTTCATCATCTGGAATTGTTCATGTACAGCTCGAGTAGCCTTGTTGATCCACGCCACTTTCATCGTCTCCGCGTTTGTGTTGTAGCTTTTTTCGCGTGGGCCTCCATACCTATTCATTTTTTTTAAAAACCATATCTATCATAGCTGAAGCGAAAGCAAAGAGGAAAGTAGGTCAAGGGTTGGTGGGCGACATCCCGTTGTGTGAGTCCACCCAAAGTGGACCGAACCTCATCTCCTCTATTAAAAAATCTCTTTTGCCTCGGTGAGCGAAGGCATTTATTTCGATATATTCATAAGTTTTCGACAGCGGCTACGCTTCTCCCTCCTCCACCCTCCGTCTCTCTCTTTTCCCTTCCCCAGAAGGGACAATAAGAATAATGGACTCCATTTTCCTTCTGTTGCGCCCACACGCGTACTCACCGTCGGCGGTGACCCAAATCTGCCAATACCTCGCGGACGCCGGAGCACACGTGGATGCTCAGGATACGGTGACGCGTGGACGGATACGCTGCTCTTCTCTGATCGAGACGTATTTCGGCGCACTTCATTACTGGGCGACATCTCCCACGGCTACTACGCTCTGTCATCCTTTCGCCTCGGCGGGCGACAGCAGTACAGATGCACAGTGGACTTTCTGCGCCGCCGAGGAAGACCTCAAGTCGCTTTTTTATGTCCGCTACGGCGAGTTGTGGGATACGGCGCTCGACCAGAGGCGGCTGCTCACGGCCCTTGACTTCCTTCGCGTGACAGGCACCTCCGCCGTAGACTTGGCCACGGAGTGTGCCGAGGCTCTTGGGGACGACGTGCTGGAGTTACCGACACACCTGACCATTACAAGGCTGCCGGGCTACAGAGGGAAGTCGAGCGGGGAACCGCCGTTTTACGTCGTGAATGGGTCGTACCCAGCCCAACTGCAGGAGTACCGACCGCTGGAGAGCGACGTGGTGCCAGATGTGTTGGCACCGGTGTGCTGGTGGTGCGCTGCCTCGTGGCCCACTGCTCCCCTAAATGCGGCTGCACCGAACTCGGACATGCGGGTACGGCTGCTGAAGATGTTGAAGGCGTACCCGATTCCACACGCCATCGATGTCGTAACTAACCCTTTGGAGGTCCTGGCGTGCCGTCTTTGCTGGACGCAAATCCCCATTCACGACGATCCGTACGGACGAGTGCTTTTGCGCCACGGAATTCCCTATACGCTGGTGGGGGCACTGGTGCGTGGCCCTGCGCTTCATGATCACGGACAATTTATGAACGTGATCGATATTGTGTCGGAGGCGGGAGAAGAAGCAGCAGCAGCAGTGTTGGCTGGCTTGTGGACAAGCTTGAAGACCGACAGCGAGACTGACGGATACTGCAGCCGCGGCGCAAACGAAGGCGCGCTCGCCCTTTATGACTGGGAAAACGGGATGGTGGCGGAACCCGCCTCACTGGATGATACACTTGATGTGGCCCGCACGCACGCTGTTGTGCTCGTCCATCCGCGCCTCAGTTGCTGCGAAGCTGTGCTTAGCCGCTTCCAAGCACAACTCATTGACCGCCATATTTGCATTGAAGCCTCTTTCCCGCTTAGCGCTGACGAACTATTGGCGAAACTGGATCTCCACTACGGTGCCGTCGCGCGCTTCGCGCTAGACCAGGAGACTCTTCGCAGATTCGCAGCAGATGAGGATGCGGAGGTAGCAGCTGGATCACTCCTTGCGTTTGAGAAGACTTGCAAGGTCTCGTGGGAGGTGGCCATGCAGGAAGGCCGCATTTGGAGTGCTTCCCTTGCGGAGGACCTACTGGGGGCTGAGCTGGCAGCTGCGTTGATGCGTATCTGCGCTGAGAGTGCGGAGACGACTCATCATATTTCGTCGCATCTGAGCATCACTGAAATATCGCGTGAAACACTGCTGACGCAGTTAAATCCGGAATGCCCAGTAGAGGCTCTTTATTCGCCCAACAGCCAGGACGCCAGTATGCGCCGAAGCGACGCGACGACGACGATCCCGCTACCTTACCGTCTCACCTCAGCGTCGTACTTCGTGGTGAATGCCGCATATGCCGTGTACCGCCGTGATGTCCTGCAAGCAGCACAGCGTATCGATGATAACGCGAAGGCTGCTGAGGTCTGGCATATTTCGTGGGCCGACGATGTGGAATACGGGGACGTAAAGCGGTGGTGCACATTTGGGATTACGCAGTCCCCTTCCGCGCCAAGTGATGACCAGGGAAGTGAGCACGAAGAGAGTGACGGTCAGGTGCAGCTAGAAGACCTCGCCGCACTGTACTGTAAGGATACCTCAGATGGCGTGAGTAGACTTTACCCTTTGTTGTCTGTCTCTGCGGACGCTGCCACTTCTATGCGTGAACGGCACCTCTGGTGGGGCACTCCCTACGAGGAGGATTGGGTAAACCGAAATCTGTTGGTTGCACGCGGACATTCATGGGTGGAGTCGCTTCCGCCCTCGTCGTTGCCTTGGGTACACGAGGCAGTGTTGACGCTACTCCCAGGTGCTACTATAACGGCAGAAACCCTCGACATCGCGCGTACGGCGCTGCACGAAAGCGGGGCCTCCATTGTACAGGAAGTCGACTTGTATGGTGTGGATGTTTTTGAGCATCTGTTCAGCAGTGGCACGCCTCTCGCCATCGCGAGACGGCTCGCGCAGAAGAGTGGACCGGAGCTGTGGGCCATGCTGTCAGACGATATGCAGATGACCTTCCGCGCCGCAGCGGCAGCCCTGGCAAAAGACCTCGCGCAGCCCCTCACGGCCGCCAATTTGCACGGTGGATCGGTTGTCTGCTCGCACCTTCGCATCCCTTTGAGCGAGCTGGAACAGGGGTGGTGCAGTGTCAGGCCTCTCTGCGTCGCAGAGGACTGCTGGTTGGGTTACCTGCCAGAGCACCATGTGTGGGTCGTGAATGGTCATGTGCCCCTGTTGCAGCACCGATACACGACAGAGAAAGTGCGTGCACACATGATACATATTCAGTGGGACCTGACAAGGATGTCCTGGGAGGCCATGCGATACTTCCTGTTTCACGATGCAAGCGCTCCCACCGGCGATGAAGCTAATGGCGCGAGCACCTCCAAGATGGGGTCACTGATCCCTCTGCTGAATACCTTCGCATCAAGCAACACTGCCATCACGGCTCGCTTAGATGGTGAGCCTCTCCACATGTTCTCTACCTCTGAGCATCATGCGCTTGTAGATGCTCTGCGATGGCCTCGGAGGGGGTCGCTCGGGCCACTGAGCTCTGAGGTAGCTCTTGAAGATTGGCTGCTACGACGGCCAAACATTCGGCACCTCCTGCAACACGAAGCCTGTACGTTGGGGCTGATAACGCAGCAAGTGCATGAGACACTCGATACGACGCTCCCTCGGTTTCTGACGTCAGCCTCTCTCCTTCCTACTCCGATACCCCGCTGGTCGTCGCGCTTCGCGGAGTCGAAGCAAGCTGAGACGCTTCATCACGGCTTTCTTTGGCTGCATCCAGCTAGTACGACTCCGGCGGTCAGAGCTGCACTACCGAATCTCCTCCTGGCTCACCAGGTGAGTGTTTACGGCAGCGGAAGCATACCTTTGCGTGAAGCTCTCCAGCGAGGACTACTGGACGTGGCGCACGAGCCTTTCTTCAAAAATGCATATGTACGCAGCGCGGCGCAGGTGCCGATCACCGACATCGAGTCGCAGAGGTTCATGGAACACTTCGGCCAGAACTGGGTGGATGCGGTTCAGCTAGGACTTGTGATTAACGCGAAAGAGGCGGAGCAGAAGTACGGCGCTGTGCGCGTGACCGAATGGTGGGACAGCCTGACGGAGCAGCACCAGGCTAAACTATCGGATTCGCTCTATGTCGGATACATGCAAGATGAAGGGTTGTACGTGATGAACCCACAGCATAGCTATCAACGTTCGCGCCTTCAGACAGGAAGTCACGAGGTTGTGTGGTACGCAATAGACTGGAAAGCATCGGACATGTCGTGGGAGACCTTTCTGCGTGACGTCATTGGAGATCCTGACCCGGACGCTGCTGTTGCCGGCTCCCTACGCAAGCACTTCGCCACGCACTGGACACGGTACACCCTCCCCGGAAGACCGGATCAAATCGAGTGTGTGTTGCACGCTTCGGACAGTCCTTTCGCAGCCTTGGCGGAGCGCTGCCGCTGGCTCAAGCTGACGCCAGGACAGGATCGATACGGAGCACTTCTTCAGTCCTACGTTTCCCCGTCTCTTCTTTCCATGCTACTTTCCAACCCCAGTGTATACGTCCGAGAGACAGGGATAATTACGGAGCTTTTCCACTTGCTGCCTCGGAATGATGTGCAGCACCTCCTGCGGCAGCTTCGTGATTACCAGTGTCACCGCACTGTGGCGATTCTTCCGGAAATGTGCCGACTGGTGCCACCAGGCACGGCGGTGAAGCGAACGACAGGCGAATCACCGACGGTCGCTATCGCAGCGGACAACAGACGGGGTAAAAATGAGCAGACAGTGAAGGGTGCAGCTTTCCATCCGAAGCACTTGCACGACTATCGCCAGGCAGCACTCGCGAGCGCTATCGATCCTTCTGTGGCGTGCGCATTCGCAGCACCGCTACTAAGGCGACCCACGGCTTCTTCTCCTGCCTCGTCCTCGGTGCCTGCTGCCTTGAATTATGCTGTGATGTATCTGGACCCCTTGTTTTTGTTAGCGTGCAAGGATAAGCTGTCCGCGCGGGACTCTATATCGGGGCTGATCGAACAGCACTTGCGCACCCACGGCGTTCGAGTTGTCCATGAACGAGTAGTGCAGTTCGCCACACCAGCTGACGCCGTGGCGCTCCACCGCTTACATCACCACCGTCTGTATCGCTACGGGATGATGATCCCCGCCGTTGAAACTCTTTCCGACTCTGTGCTGTGGCAATCACGCTTCAATGAGCGCTTCGGCGTCTCCTATCAGCACGCATCAGTGACATTGTACAACGCCAGAGAAATGGCACGCGCTATGAACATCAATGACCTCGAGGTGGCCGCGCTGTGCCGTCGCAGCAAGAGCCGCTATCCCCGCGATACCTGCCTGATTGGGGAGGGCTGCGTCATCCAGCGTCTGCAGCCCGACAAGCCTTTCTATATGGTTAATGGCGACATCGCGGAGACGGAGCATCGGTTCGAGTCCGCACAGAAACAAGCCGGCATTCACGTGTGGTTGCTCAGCTGGGAAGCATCGCAGCCGAACATGAGTTACGAGAGGTTGCACCGGCTTCTGCGGGAGTTGCAAGCGCCATCAGGCCCTATGCGGAGGTACTTGATGGCGGAGAAAGAACTCCTGGACGGCAACAACGCCGCTCTGTACGACTCGCAGAATGATGACGACACCTCTCTGTTGCACGTCTCAGAGAGCGCCATCGCAGCCGTGCGGCAGCGGCAGCTCTGGTGGCGGCTTCCTCTTTGGTCCGATCCGACTGTGGCCGCGTGGACTAGCGGTGCCACCAGCGGTGCAGGTATCCGTGCGAACGCGGTCGCGTGGGCGTTGCACGATCCCTCCATTTCCCCTGCTGTACGGTCCGACTACGGCCCAGTGTATTTGTGGGACACCGCCGTCGGCCTGGACGCGCAGCATTCCTTGAAGTGCATTCGTCTAAATTATGCCTCAATGGAGGCAGTCTCGAAGAAAGGGGTGGACGACGATGAAACGCGCAACGTCGCCATGATCACGCTGATGCCGCCGCTGTCTTCCAATGCGGCGGTGAAGTCGCTGGTGCGCTCCACCATTTTAGCGAACGGGCTCCACATTGACGCGTACGGCTTTCTTGCCGACCACGGGGACGGTCCAGCGGCGCTACGACGTATAGTGCAGTGTTTGTACCCAGAGGATTGGAAATACGCGGTCGAGTACCCGGAGAACATTGTGCTTAGCGCTGATGAGGCAGAGCAGGTGATGGAGATCTTTGGTGTTTCGTGGGAGTCCATGATCTATAGTGGGCGCCTGCTACCGGCGCTGCGTGCCACTAAAAAATTGGGTGGCATGACAGTGCCGGAGCTTCAACTGTTCGTCAAAGCTGCAAAGAAGTCCATTTGGTTAAGACCGCATCTTTACGTGACAGAATTGGAGGGATATGGCGTATACGTGCTCAACGCGCACGTTCCGCGTCTTGTCAACGATGTCGTCGCGAGTGCCGCCAAGAATCCGCTTGCCTATTGTCTCGTTTCGTGGAGTTCGCACCAGTGGACATGGGGAGACATGATCACACAGGTGGTCGGCAACGCGGAGCCGTCGCTCGCGGAGCCGGGCAGTATCCGCGGTTGCCTTTCAGCGTCCTGGGCCGCTATGGGACTCCATGCCGCCCCGGAAAGGTTCGAAGGTGGCGGTGGGGGCATTTGTGTGAGTGAGGGCCCACTCCAGAGCTTGCTCAGCCGTCTTCACGTGCAGTGGCCTCCGCTTGATTCCTTCGATGCTGACAGCCTTGGCAGTGCGATCCTCCAGATGCCCATGGCAAGCTGTGCGGTTGCGGAGATGCGCGCCTGGCTCGCCGACCCAGTCGTTACGTGTGATGATCGCAGCGTAGGCGTCCTAGCTCACCTCTCCCAGTGGGACTCGTCTGAGGTGCTGCATCTTTTACAGAGTACCGTCGCTCGCACGAACGGGGGTGACTTGGAGGAGTCCAGCACTACAGCGCATCTTCCGTCATGTCTCGCCGCTACGCGGCGCAAGGAGCGGGAGGCTGAGGCGCAGCGGGTGGCAGAAATAGCGTGGAGAACCCTGTTTGCGCAACGGTTCCAAATCCCTCTCCTCTGCACTGCCCCGCCGATCGCGGCAATGCCGGAGCCCCCTAGCATCGCCGAAAATGAAGAGGTTGTCCCCTTGTTACGCCGGAACGTGGGCACTCTTCTCTTTTTCAGTCATCAGCTGAACGCTACGCAGCGCGTGGAATTGCGTAATCATCTGCAAAAACATGGCATCTCTGTCTCCCCCACTTCTCTACGAGCCGGTGCGGAGCAAGAGTGTACAGAAACTCTGCTCGACCGACTTTGCGAGTCGGAGTCACTTTATGCGGACCGCGAACACTTGGCGGCATTCCTGACAGCGACCAATGAAGTGGCGGAGGTGGATCAGGCACGCTTCAACATCGTTTTCCGTGACGAGGTACCATGGGGGGAGTTGCTTGCCAATACCGCTCTCTACCAGAGCGAACGGCGGGAAGCTTGCAACGTCACAGCGGACCATGCATCAGGGTCCGATAGTCCCGCACTTCTTGCAGTGAGGGAGGAGTTGCTACCTGAGCACAGCCAACGCCGACTGTTACTCAGTGCCGCGGATGCGATGCGCCTGTGGAACTTGTCTGCACTGGACCTGTGGGCCCTTGTGCGCCGAGGCGTGTCCATGCGGCTGTCGGAGGGGATGGAGATCACTCGGCTTTCACCGGATCTCCCGCGACGCAACGACGACGCGGCGGCGTCACGACCCTGTGAGAGCACCGCGACCGCCGCGCCATGGACAGGCCACTACGTTGTGAATGGGTTCTACGCAGCGCTTCGAGCGTCCTTGGCGGTTTTGTCATCGGCTGCCAGCTGTGCCGAGGAAGACCAGAACTCCGCCCCTCCCTCTCTCATCAAGTGGGATATCATGTGGGACTCCGAAACGCTTTCATGGTGTCACTTGACCCAGCACGTGATTGGCTACCCTGATGGCGTCCATGCAGAGAAGGCGTCCTTCAATGCACATCTCCTCTCGCCATCTGCGGGTGAAGCTACAAGAGAGCAGGCTGAGCAAACGCCGTGGCCGCTGCTGTGCGTTGGTGTCATGGCGGCGTCAGGGCCGGTGGCCGCCTTCGCCATCCGCCGTGCCTGGTGCTGGAATACGGATTACCACGACAGGTACCTGCCGGATCCTCTCCTTCGATCCATGAGCATTGCCGCGTTGGATGATGCGGTGATCACGGAAAATGATTGGTGCCGCAACGTGATCACTGCGTGTGAGAACGGGAAATCACGGCTGCGCGTCTTCGACTGGACACGCGGCTGTGACACTCCTTCAGTCCTGCAATGGATACGCGACTGTCAAGAGGCGCCGGTGGGGCGTGCGGTGATCTCAGAGTCAGTTGGTGGCCATCGTGGGTGTCCCACCTCACCGGCAACCCACCGCATCGGCAGCGACGATGATGACGGCAACGCCGCAGCAAATACCGAACACGAGATCAGATCCCCGCCTTCGCCGCCGCCGCGTATGAAGGCAAATTTGCAGTCGACCTGGTTACGCGATGCCTTGCTGCAGGCTTGCACCGAATCAGACTATCTTCGCTTATGGGAGTACTATCGTGCCCAGAGCGTTTCTGCCACCGCTGCGGACGCAGCTTCGACGCTGACGGAGGCTGGTTGCGCTCCTCAAGTCATTCCTTTCGCTCCCTTCTACAGCGACTTCAAGACCTTGGGCAACCTTGGGGTTCCCTCCGTAAGTCATCAGCTGAAGCATCTCTTCATCGAGATCGAGGTGGAGAAAAAGGGGCTTATGTCCTACCAGGACTTTTCGAGTGCTCTCGTGCTGTTCCATTCGCTTTAAAGGCAACGAAGCCCCCTCCCATGCCCACTTAGTTTCCACGACGCTGGGAGAGCTCAAAGGAAGAGGTCATTTCCGGCGCGGGTGCGGTTAGCTCCATTCTTTGTTGTGGTTGACGTGATCCATCGAAGCTTCCACACCTTGCTTTCGCTCACATTTGACCCTTCCCTCCCTCCGCTTCCACAGCGATCGCCTGCGCTGCATCGCAAAGGTTTCACCTTCAGTGAAAGTGGGAAGATCCGGATCATGATGTGTGTAGCATGCTGAGCGTGATTTGAGAACAATGATGATTGGCTCATCTTAGCAGAGACGCAGGTAGATGTTCAACGGCGTCAAAAAGAATTTGTGGTGGCAGTCAAAGGCGAAGAGAGAGAGAGGAAGAAAGGAGACAAGAGCAGCGGTGAACGTTACTGTCGTGATTTTGTTTTGTGCGCTTTTGTAGACGGTACGTACCGTTTTGCTCCTCTTTCTTCTCCGTATCTCACTCCTGCACTGCTTCGTCACCTCTCTCCTTCTCCTTTCGCAAGTTCTCTTTTCTCCCTACCCTTTTCTCTTAGTGTATCACGAGCAGGTATGTTTTGTATGCGTTCTGGATCACGATTATTATTTCTTTGATAGACATTCTCCACACATATCCATGAGGGCGGTGATACCAGCAGCTTATGTGATACGTAGTGGTCTTCTGTCTTCACCATCTCCACCCCCCCCTCCCTTCTCTCCTCTGCATGTACAGCTCGGGTCGAGGGATCCATTTCCTTTCGAATGTATGGAGTGGACCCCGCCCTGCCGCCCTCAGCGCGGATTTTCTTTTTTGTAGCTAATCACGGACCCTAAGGAGGACGTCGAGCCTTTCACACCTCTCTGCATCGCCACTAGAACACCCAGCACCGCCAGCTCTGCTCGGAGCTGCGACGCCCGTGATAAGAGGTGCTTCACCGAGCGTTCTGCTCCCCTCTTTCTCCCCTCCTATTGCCACTAGATCATGGTTATATGCATGTCCCTCTCACCCTCCATGTTTTGAAGCCATCGCACGCCTATTTTTAGTTTTTGTGTGCTTTGAACTTATCACTGTGTCATCCACCTTTGCCCCATTCCTTTATTATTATTTTCTTTTCTCTCCCTTCGTCATGGCACCCCCTCGCGAGACTGGCTAGAGGACCTGACTGCGCCCTCTCTCAAACATTCGGTAGCAGAGGCGATGGGGACACTTTCTGGCACCAGTGACCTGCGCGACTTACAGCGCCACATTGAAGCTGTCGTTCTTCTCTTTATGCGGCTATTCTGTGCCGACGGTGCGGCGCCGGTGCGAGCTGGTTACCGGAGCTCACATCTTCCAGCGATAGCGCAGAGTTTGTTTGTACTGCAGGTAGTGCAAGGCAAACTGGGCGGGTCTCCCGGGGCGAATGTGTGCCAGCAAGGAGCCGACGCAATGCGAAGCGAACACGGATACGTCTGCACGGAGCGTGACCTATATTATCGTAATCCACAGTTGTTCGCACCGCATGGGCAGCGTGCGGCTCACTTGAGTGTAGAACGGGCATGCCGCTGGCTGGAAGTGATGCGACAATCGCTGCTGCAACGCTCAAAAGGTATTCACGAGCCTGCATTGGAGCCTCTTTTTCGCAGTGTCGGACGCGTCCGTCAGCGCTTGTGGACAGACGTGGTTAGTACCGCCAACGAGTCGCCCCCAAGCCCGCTTTACACGCGTGAATCGATTGGCGTCATCGCCGCTGGGAAGAGTCTCTTAGCGGGCGCCTTGTGGATGGAGCTGTGCAACCCCACGGAATATCTCGATGTCTCAGAGTGTGGCAGCGCCGGCGTTGCTCTGACGTATCCCCTCGTGACGCGCATCGTACGGTGTGGGTCGAAGGGGAGCGACAGCGGCACAGCGATGCTTCCAAGCGCGTTGGTGCTTATCGAGAAGGAAAGCATTTTCCAGACGGTAGTGCGTTCGATAGCAAAGGGGGACTCCTCACTGACGAGAAGCTACGCTCTCCTTTGCACTAAAGGATATCCTTGTGTTGCGTCGCAGCAGTGGCTGCGCCGTGTTCACGCGCTGTGGCCGTCTCTCGAACTCTATGTTCTTGTGGATGGAGATCCGCACGGCCTTTGCATTGCTCTTACGGCCATGGGCCTTTTCGGCTCTCAAGGCTGCGGCTCCTCCTCCCATTCCGATGGTAGCAAGGCTGCTTCTATCTTTCTCCCTGCAACAGGGAAGGCGGGTGTGCTCCGGCTCCTGCCCTTCCGGTTTCTCGGCGTGTTGAACTCTCTCCTTTTTATACCCCCAGGCGCGCGAGGGAGGGACCCCTGCGCCGTCCTAGAGAGGACACCGGCGCTGGCAGAAGGCACGGGCATCTCCTCACGCGATGACACTCGAGTACTGCAGCGAATAGTGGTAAAAGTAAAAGCTGCGTTGGCAGAGCTCTCTGATTCTACGACTTGCATCGAATTCCGTAAAGATCGCTGCACTCAAGTGTTACAGCACTCACTCCAGTGCATCCTACGTGAGGCAGAATGGATGACGCGCGCCAGAATAAAATGTGAATTGCAGCTCGCCTGTAGATGGGCAGGCCCCTTGTCTTTCATGGAGAGCCAAGTGCAGCGGTACGCCACCGAGCTTTCAGGGTAGCTATTTTCCTTGGCGGACTAGAAGTGAATCGGTCGGAGAAAAAAAAAAAGAAGGCACCCACGTAAAGAGAGAGGGACTTTCGCTACTGCTGGCAATGCTGAAAGGTTTGATGGCACGCATATTGACAATTGCAAATGAAAACCCTTTTTTCAAGCCTATTTTAAGGCATTCTGCTACGAAAACACAGCACGTCTTGGATTTGGCGCGCGTGTGACTATTCTTTCAATTTTTTGCTGACGTTTATACGATCACACGTCCATTTTGTTATCGGCAGAGCTGTGCAGGATTCGCGATCAGAGGAATAAATAAAAACTGCTGGTAAAGAAACTCGCATGCAAAGTTTCGTCATCCACCACTTATTCTCGATGAATGCTGCTCCACACCAGAGGAGGGCAGATGAAGGAGGGGAGAGAAGCGTAAAAAATGAATTTGATTAGCGCTGTTCGCCAGGAAGGGGGGGGGAAGCAGCTAGTGCTGTTACAACGTTCGATTAGGTTACCTTCGAGCTTTTCGGAGGAAGAGAATCAGAGATGGGTTCATGAACTCTTCAGCAACACACTTGAAATGAACGAACCCGTAATGTCTGTAACCTCTTCTCTCTCTTCATCCTCACGGCTCCCCCTTGTTGTTCTCTATTGGGCGGACGTACGCTGGACAGATTGACGGGGTGCAATCGCTTTTTCTTGTCTTCGTGGGCCGTGCTCCCCATATTTTGTTTGGAAGTGCGGTGCGCTGGCCCTTATTTCGTGCATCGGTGGACTCGGTGGCGCCGCAAATCTTTTGTAGAGACGGCGCGGGCTCATCACGAGGCAAGGTGTCGGAGCTAGTGGAGCCTGTACACACACAAAAAGTTATAGAAAGTTTTTTACCAAACGGCCTCAGCAGCACTAGAGGCCGCCACAGTCCCCATTCTTCACAAGAGCTAGCTACCGCTTCGAACGCACAACACAGCTGACGTTGGGACGAGACAGGATCAAGATTTGAAGCTGACCTCAGTGGGGGCATACCTGTGCTTCTGCCGTGTCTCTCTTTTCTCTTACACTCCACGGCAGCCCGTGTATCCTTCCCCTCACCCGCCCTCTTCCTGCATACGCCATTCCGCGTGTACGTTCCTCTAGAGGCGTCGTGGCTACCAAACCGATCTCTCGTTTACTTCCCATATATATATATATATATACGCGTATTACCAGCCCATTATTATAGCTTAGAAGTGGTTAGCTCTGAGGTGGTCTACTGCCCATCAAAGCAAACGTTCTACTTTCCTCATTCGCTCGCCCTCTCCCCCCCCCCCTCCTCCTCCTCCACCACCACCTGCACAAGGACGAGACGAACAATTTGAGGGGGGTTCAAACACCCCACCCATACCATCGTAATCGCACGTACAGCCACCCGGATCAAAGCTTTTTTTTTTTCGAGAACCTCTCTCTGGTGCTGGAAGGTATCTCACTTCTTCTTTTGTGATTTGTATCCCCCTCCCCTTCTCCCGCCATCTTTTTTTTTTGGTTCTATTGCATCTCGCGGTTCCAAAAGAGGAGAAGGGCGGTCATACACACACACACACACGCACACAAAACGCGCACTTTTATCAATCGAAAACCGCCAGTGGGCGTATTTTTCGCATCAAGGTCCATTGGAACCCTCTCCTAGCTGGAAGAAGCCAACGAAGGGAGCATGGACGCAGCAGTGGAACTAGATCCTAATTATCTTCTTTTGTGTGGGTTGGTTTGATGTTCGACCATCTTCGTTCCTCTCCAATACATTTTCACCACCCACCCCCTCCCTCTTCCCCCCTCCCGGCTTGCCTACCCTTTTTTATTTCGTGTTCCTCCTCCTCTCGACGCTGTTTACCTTGGGATTGCTGAGTAGTGCATTAGTGGGCTCAGGGAAGAGGAAAACTGCTCTACGCCGCCTTCCGGCAGCTTTCTCTATTTCTCCTCCCTCTTTATTGTCTCTCCCCCTGTGTGATTCGCAGTTCGCAATTGCACTTCATTGTACAAGTTGTTCAGACATTGTCTCCACCTGCCGTGGAGTTTACCTTCTTCGGTGGACGCATCTTCTTTGAAGAAAGAATTTCTGCGGGAACATCTCCTCCTTTTATTCTCTCTCCGTCACAACTTTTTTCGTTTTGACTGACGTGAATCACTTTTTCTTTTGTTCTTTCGCTTCCCTCTGCTCGTCCATTCCCGTGGCGAGCTGCTTTCAGACTGCCGTAGGATTCGGGCCGGTACCAGTAAACTCCTGCTTGCATTTTATTGTGGGGTGTCAGAACGCAAGGCACCACCACTTCGACCTTTAGATCCCCTTTAGTTGGCCTTTCTTTTTTTTTCTAGCTCTTAGTGAACATTCTTTGTATTGACATTGAATATATATCTTCGTGCTTGCTTTGCTTTCTTGACTCCACATTGACGACGACAGCTGAGGTGAGAGGATCACAGTCATGTCTGCCGTTCGGACCAGCTCTCGCAACCATCGTAGGAGCTCCTCCTCGCATTACCGACGCCATGGTGAGGAGGAAGGGACATCCCCCGAACGAGGAAGTAGGCGCTGGTCGGATTCCTCCCACCGTCGGCGCTCCTCCTCGCATCACCTGCACGGTAGCACAAGCTCATTCTCTCCCGTGAGAAGACACGTTAGCGCTCTGCGAGAGCCACAACGGTATCACACAGAGCACGAACCACTCGAAGGTGACGCACCGCTTCGCCGGCTCAGCACACAACGACCGGCTTCCCGTCGCTCCCCGAACACACATCGCGATGCGGAAGCGAAGGAAGATGGGATGTTTCACCGCCGTCCTGTAGAGTCCGCGATCAACCCTGGCCGTTCCTCCACTCGGCGATACCGCGACTCTGTTGATCATGCCCCCTTTGGGGATTCCAAGCCGAGCACCACTTTGATTGGTGCGAGGAGAAATGAGGACCCGCGAGCTTTCATGCGACACTCGGGCCACTCTTCGACCCCTAACAGCTCCTCTCGTCAACAGCACAGGTACCGCAACTCTCCACCTGCCAGGGATGAAGACACGGAGCGCAGGTCCCTCTCGCACCGGCATCACACGTCTGTTAGCCCACACCGCTCGCACCGAGTAACCGCATCGCCCATTCGTCCCGAGCGTCCCTCCACCTCCAATCGGCCACGCCACTCCTCGGTGGAGCTGCACGGCCGTGACTCAACCAGCAGTGCCCGCCGACATCACCATCGCCACCACCTTGTAGACTCAGCAACACCGATGGAAGCGGCACATCGGCAGGAGACGCTGCGCTATCGTAGTCCTGGACAAGAGGAAATGTCAATCCGACTCGAGGTAGCAACTGCGCCTTCGCGCGAGCACAACCACGCCGAGACGGACGAGCGCACCGACAGGAACACGAGTAGTGCGCGTCATCACTCGCGTACTCGCCGAAGCAGCAGTGCACAACCGGAATCGAAGCATGACTCGGCATACCGTAGGCATCGCCATAGCACCCCCGTTCAAGCTTCCTCGGGGGAGGTAAGCCGGTTTACGCGTCATGTACATCATACTCGCCCGTCTCTAGTGGAGCAGCATGCTGTGCCATCATCGTCTACCGACTCTCACAACACACCGCTCATGGCAGCCGTGGCGTCGAACTCGATCCAGCCGTCAGGGAGCACCTACATGCGTCTTATGTCGAACCGTCGGAATAGCCGCATAGGCCACAGAGGATCGTACATTGAAGTAATTAGTGTGAACTCAGCTCGTCCAGACGCCATAAACGGCTTTGCGTACCCGCGTCAAGGTATCGCGCGACCCTCCAGGCACCCTCATTATATGGGGCCACAAGAGCCGGTCTTCAGTGCGCGCGGACTGCACATAATGGAGCGCATCGACTCAACCCGTAACTGGATCCAGTCCATGAAGGATGAAGTGCAGAGGTGCAGCATGCAGGAGAAGCAAGAACGAGGAAAACACGAAAATGAAGCTCGCGAGCTCGACAACCGTAGAACCCCTCACAGGGAGGGCCGTCTCGATGCAATAGGCCGCGAAGATCCTTCCCGCTCCTCCACCACTAGCTCGAGACGAAGCGCACCGGCGGCAGTGGCACCTCTCGCAAGGCCTGATCCACCCATTGCTCCCCACCGACTAACTCGCGAGGAAAGGTCAGAGAGAACGGCACCAGCAACGGCGTTGGTTTCATCCACGAAGAGGCGGCGACGCACCGGGGACTTGGAGGTGGCTGCAAAGCCCGAAAAACGAACCCGTTCTCGTCACCGCCGCTCCACAGCCACCCCACGCCGGACATCCAGTGCACAAGAGGAGACAGACGATTCTCGATTGGTAATGGTGCAGCCCCTACCTTCTCCGATAGCAGTGAGACTGTCTACTCCAGATCCCGCACCGGCAGCGATGCTAGATACCCTCAGCAGCTCTCGTCAGGAAGGGTTCGACTATCCAATCTTTTCCTTCGAGTCTTTCCTGGATGGTAATACGTTTCATAGCACAGCAGGCCTCTGCGAGTACAACACCAACCTCGCTGAGGATCTCAGTGATGATCATCTAGAAAAACTTCGGGAGATCGTCTTCGGATACGATGAAGAAGCATTCGCGGAGTTGCTTTACGGAGACGATGTGCAGGCAGAAATGGATCAGATCGCTGCCATGTTGGGCCATAACGAGAACCCAGCGGTACGTCACGAAATAGCGGCTCTGCAGCGCGCCGCCGTCCAGCGGTTCAACGAGAAGTGCATCAAAGCGCGAAAGGCGATACTATCGGCAGAGGGCGGCCTGGCCGAAGCAGTTCGGGTGGCGGCATCGTCAAGGGAGCGTCAAGCCTACGGGCGAGGTGACTCTACCACTGCAGCGCTGTGAGGTACGAGTGGGACGGTGCACCATGCAGGATTCCGGTGCTGCGGGGTGTGTATCGAAAGCAAATGAGGAGGAAGATGGAGGAATACCCTTTTGCATATCAACCGTACGTTTCGAGCCTTTACTAGCCTTCCATCTCGCCTTCTTCCTCTCAGAAGGTTTCGCTGATTACCCTAAGCTGAAAGAGTTGTCGTTTCCGTCGGTCAGACCTTTTCTTCCTTTCTCCTCCGCCCTCTACTTCTTTCGTTGCAGTTGTTATGTTTTGTTGGCGCTGCCCTCGGAGTAGGAGATATTTTGTTCTTTCATTGAGTGAGTTTTGTGTTGTTGGCTGTGGATGCAGGTGCGTCCTTTGTGTGTGTGTGTTTCGTCGTCATGGCGCTGTTCCGCCCTACGCTCTCCTGAGTCCTTCACCTCCTCTTGCACCCAAACCACACTGCGGCCCTCGACATTTATTTCAGCGCATGAACGGTTCCCGTGACCGCCGCTGTTGCTGTCGCTGCTGCCATCCTCGAAGTGCACTTTCTACCTTCACAACCACTTTTGGGGAAGCAAATAGGGGAAGGGCAGCGGCCCCGGTGGAACTATTACAGGTGGCGTAGGATACGGGCAAGAGGATGAAGTGATGCGTAGCTCGACACCTGCATAGATGAATGCACCCTCTTTCGAGTTTGATTTTCTGGGAAAGCCTAGTGAGAGGGGAAGCCACGCTAGTAGAAGAGACGGCAGGGAGTAGACCGCACGGAGCGACTCGGCAGGACGAAAAGGAGGGCGTATCAAGTGATGAGCACATTCACAACCAAAGAGGAAAGCACTTTCTGAGATTGCAAGACAACGAGAAGAAGAGGGGGGCGGTGAACTTAAATTCTCTGCCCCTCTTCTTTTCCTCCCCCACCCCACCCTCTGCGGGACACCGCCCCGCTTCTTCAATGAGTAGAGATTGTATTTCCTTTCCCGTTTTGCGCTGATCTTTCTCCACCCTGCTCTACGTCACTCGGAAATTGGATCTGCGTTCCCATCCTCGACTACTTCGGTGCGCTGCTTCGACTACCTTCCCCTCTTCTTCTGCCACAACTGCGATGCCCATCGGGAGGTGGGTCGCCACACTTTTACTACTCATAACTTTTAAAAATGGATACCCCCACACTTCGATTCCATAGTGCGGCCTGAGACAATCACAGCACATCGCTTCTTCGCCGTTGCTGCTGTTTTTTGTATCTGTCCACGTTTTCAAGCTTTTTTGTATGGCCTTCATCATGTCGTTTCCCTCGATACGTTTGGTTGGCATGCGGCTAATGGTGCTGATGTTGGGGCTGTTGCTGGTGACTGTTTACCTTGCAGGCCCGCCAACCGCTGCTGCCGTAGAAGAAGAAAAGAAGGCCATCAATGTGACCTGCTCCTACTGCCAGGAGCGTGGATTTCCATATCTGTGTCACGCTACCATGGCCAGTGGCATCTGCTTTGTCAACTCAGGGGATGTAAGCTGCAATGGGGCAGAGGGCTGCACATGTTGCCGCACGGCAGACGCGGCGGGCTGTACATTCTGTAGTGTCGAGGCGGACTGGGATGCCTATGATGACGATGAAGAGGATATTTGAGTCTTGTCGAACATCTTATCGATCTTCTTTACCTTTTTGCGTTCCAAATCTCTCCCCCCCCCTTCCCCTTCTTTCCCTCTCAATCATTTTGTTTCTGACCGCCAGCTCTCTTCCGCTTCCCCTCATTGGAGTGTCCGGTGGGGAAAAAAGATACGGAAGTCCCTCCCCCCTCCCTTCCGCAACGTGGAGAGGGGAGCAGGAAGGCGTCCCACCATGGGGGCAGGAGAAACGAAAAGTGTTTCTGCGTTGCCACTTCCTCCGCAGAACAACGTAAGATAAGCGAACTGGAAACAACGAAGGGAAGATGCCCCTCCTCCTCTCCCCCGCTAAAAAAAAAAGCTCCCGCAAAACCATCGCTTCCACACCTCTTCCCATGGGAGAATCTTCGTTGACTGTGCCAACTGATATGTGCAGGATTGTGTGATTCACTTGGAAAACTTCTGAGTGACAAAAGGGCTGAGCAGTGTGTTGAGAAGAGGTCTGTGAGACAATCTGTCGACTCCACTTGGCCGTACAGGATCATGTATTGCCCACTTGGCGTCACCGCAGGTCGCTCTGTGTCGTTATCCTCCACGGGCTGTCCACTTGCGTCCAGTATCGCGGGAAAAGCTTCTTGTGTTGACTTGTGGACGTAGCAGGTGCTGGGCACTGCTCCAACCCGAAGTAGTCCGACATCGACAGGAATATGTGTGTCGTGGCTTTGCCCTCCCCTCCCCGGGAAAAGGGGCGGTAGACCCCTGAGAGCTCACGGCGAGGAGCTCTCCATCACCAGGGATGAAGCGGAAACGAGAAGAAAAGTGGTGGACCGTTTGAAACGAAAACAAAAACGGAGGGCAGAAGACAAATTTCAGCGGGAAGGGAGTCCCCCCAAAAAAAATACATCTGCATGTCACAGCGCCTCTCTGCTTGAGTTCCATCGCAAATGCGTAACCCTTTCGCTGCCATTTTCTTCTATTCGGTCAATCATCTTGCTGTTAGTGTGTGCGGGTGCTCCTCTCTTCCATCTTGTCGCTCCATATCCGCTAACCACTCCGCTTCGTTTATCTTGGATGCTGGGCGTCGTATTGCATCCTCTTTTTCGCCTATATGTGCGTGACCCTTTGTGCAGGCTGCTAAAGTACGCGCATTTCATTGCCGTGCACATCGATTTCTGGTTACATTCCGGTCGTTCTTCCTCTCCCTTGATTTGGCATCCCGCTACACACGAATATCGATGTCGTTGACCTCTTCAGTGCCGCAGGTCGCCGCGGGTAAAGAGGCGTTGCCGAGCCCGGGCATCACCGGGCAACGGGTCACGCTCTCGTACAAACAGGCAGTGGCCAATACCGCAGTCAATCCTGACGCTGCTGAGGTGGTCCGGGTGTCCTTGTTCCCTGAACGCATAGTGGAACTACGCTCTTCTGGGGATGCTTCTCCAGGCTGGAACGCGGTCCTCGCAGAGGATCATCGGCGGCACCAAAGGTAAAAAGGTTTATGACACTCAGCTCGATGCTTCTACGGCTGATGAAAAGGGGGAGCGGGGAGGGAGGGAGGGTCGACACCCTAAGCGGAGCCTGTCGTTTTCTCACTCTTCCCACCACCTTCCTTTGCCCGTACCTCCTCTTTATCACAAAGGGCTAGCGTTAGGGCGGGAGGCATCTTCTCTGCTTTAGAGTAACGAAGTGCGGCGGCGGCCCGTGAGAACGTCGCACTGATTTTGTGAAGGTTCATGGGACATGGAACAAGAAAAAAAAATGCCTTTGAGGTGGCGCAGAAATGCGAAGAAAGGTGTGAAAGGTGGGATGGTCGCAGCTCGGACCCGTCCGAGGTCGAAAGAAGCCGCAGTGTTTTACAGACGTACGGGCAGAAATGACAAACTATGGTAACGGTACGAAACCACAGCTGGCTAGGCACACCTACGCAGAAGTACACGCCTTCCTTGACGATGCATCGGGAAAGGCGATATTTTGTCTCAGCTTCTATGCGATTGTGTTTCACTTGCGTATCCTTTTTTATCGAGTGCCGCTCGAGGTGTGCAGCCTTCGAAGCACCATCGCTTCCGGTGATGTTGTCGAGCCTCCTCCGCCGCGTAAGTTTTTCCTTTATCCGCGATTCATTCCGCAGCAGATGCACCTCCGTTATGGTGGGATTGCCGTAACATGGGCCACTCCAGATTGCAGCTCTCTTTGAAATTTTTTCCCCGCTCCCCCTCTCCCTACGTGTATTCGCACTTATTCCCGTGCGTGTGTATGCAACCCTCCTTCCTTTTCCGACCCTCTCGCTCCCTCACGTCCCTTCCCCACCCGTTTCTTGACGCTCATGTGAATTCTGCATGCACGCCTTGAACGCACCGTCAGTTGTACTACACTTTCGCACAGAAAAAGCGTGGCCCCACTCGCCCCTTAGTGGGGCCTCTTTCTCCCATAACCTTATTGTTTCATTGGCTTTCCTCTCCGTCTGGCACCCGTCGGTTGGGCGGAAAGTCTGCGCGTCGGCCTCTGTGGTAGAAGCGCTTCTGCAACTTCATCGCTCTCTCTCCTTCTCTCCCTCCCCTCACTCTCGCTCCTTCACCCATTCAACAATGAAGTAGGAAAACGTCAAGACAGCTGCCTCCGGTCCTCCTTTACACCTCCTCTTCCTTTCTCTTTCTCTCCGAATCCTCTTTCTGAGAGCAGCAAATATAGTTAAAAGAATATATATATATATAATTTACTCGATCGTATAGGGAACGGTGATCCGCTCATCTTTTAGTATTAAATCTTAAGTAGGTTGTCGTCCTTCTACTTCTCCCCCCTTTCACTTTCCGCCAGAGCAGGCAAGGCGGCTGCACTCGACTTCGAAATGCTCGACAGCTTCAAGAACACTTTCAGCCAGAGCCAGTACGTCGCCCACCGGGCGACTGCTGGGCTACACGTCATCGATGAGGTGAAGCGTTTTCGTGTACTGGCGTGTGCTCTATTCTGCAGCATCTGCGTATCACTTGTTTTTGCCTTCGATCTCTTCAGTGATCAGTTTCAAAAGCGCTACCACCTCTCGGATGGAGATCTGTCGACCATCAGCACGGTGGGTGTCGTGTTCTGCTACTTCGTGCTTCCCTATGGTGTGCTGTACGACTTCATGGGTCCACTACCGCTGCTTCTTATCGCTGGCGCGACGGGTTTGATCGGATGCCTCGGCCTTGGCCTCATATTCGATGGAAAAATCACCGGCAACACAACGACTATCTCCGTCTTCTACGCCTTCATGAACACGTGCAGCGGTCTATTCGATGCGGCTTCCATCGTCACGCTGGCTGAACTCTTCCCGCGTAACCGTGGCCCGGTGATTGGAATGGCCAAAGTAATGACGGGTCTGGGTAGCTCCGTGCTCTCCTCCATCAGCAGTGGCTTCTTTTCCAACAACATCAGCGGCTTTATTTACTTCATCATGGCCCTCACAGTTGCTGTTGCACTGGTGTCCATTGTGACTGTTGTGCTGCCGCCTTACTTCGTCAACTGGTGGCGTAGTCGCAACAAGACAGACGAAGAAATCGCGTCCCTTGTCTCGCTCAAGGCCGTCTATGCGGAGAAGTTTGTGCCGGTGCGCCGCGTGGCCTGGGGGTACATCATCGTCGCCCTTCTCGTCATCTTCTTTACTATTACAGCTCCTGTGCTAGCATACACGAATGTGTCCAAGGGTGGCAAGACCGTGGTTGGTGCCATCACCGTGGTGTTGTGCATGCTGTTCTGGGTGATGGCGCTGCCGATTTCCTTCCTAGGAGGTGTAGAAGAGCCGGCAGAGAGGCCTGCCCACTACCCTGACGAAGAACCGACCGCGGATGAGGTGATGGCGAGCGCTAGGCAAAAGAAAATGGCCGGCAACGATCCCAACAGCTCCTCACCGCAGAGCAGCGCGGACGCGGCAGATGGCGTCGCTGCGATGGATCTAGAAGTTGTTTTGGAGGACATTCCGCAGGACCCCCGTTACACCGGCACCATCTGGGATTACCTCTCAAGCCCTGACATTTGGCTTATCTTGGTGGCCTTTGTCTGCCAGGGCGCCATCGGCACGATCGTGACGTACAACGGCAGCACCATCTATGTGGCTCGCACGGGTCGCCCGCGTACGGCGAAGCTGGGCTCGCTATATACCGCATTCATCGGTGTGGGAAGCGCGGTGGGACGCATTTTGATGGGTCTCTTTGAAGCGTACGTCCAGCATCAGGATCCCAGCAACCGTAAGTGGCTCGTAACCATCGCCCTCCCCGTCGCCCCGATCATCGCCACAATCGCCGGCGTGCTCATTCTGGTCCTCCCCGGGGACGCCCTCCTTTTTCCGTACATTCTCGTATATTTTGAGGAGGGCATCTTCAACGGGGTCCGTGCGCTTATCTTCCCCTGCATCTTTGAGAAGCACCACGGAATATTGTACAACATGAGCTTCTGCACCAATGTGATCGGGGTGATCTGCTTCAACCGCTTTCTGTTTGGTCTCACCATCGATCGCGAACGGGAAAAGATGGGCAACACGGTGGAGCAAGGCTGCACGACGCGGGCGTGCGTGCTCGTTCCCATCATCGTTGTCACTTGTATTGCTGCCTTTGCGGCGGTTCTTGCCACGATCGTGCACGTCCGCTACAGTCGCTTTATTGCACGGTGCCGCAAGATGCGGGCAGCAGCGGCATCATAGATGTGGCCAGACGCTTTAACGAAAAGAAGTGGTGAAGGCAATTGAAGCAGCTCGGAGCGTAACGAGCAGAATAGGAAGATATCTAGGAGATGCAGCTATCCTCTTCTGTACGGTTGGTATCGCTCTTTCTGTACCGCGATTTTTTCATACTCTCGTGGTCGCACGCAGCCCTCCCTTTTTTTTCAGGTATGCCTATTCGTTTTTGAAACATAAAAGAGGAGCACCACTCCGCGTATGTCTTGGAAATAGTACTGCCCTTCTCTTTTGCTGGTCAACCAAATCACTATCCCTCTTCTTCGCTGAGCGGCACAGATACGTATTCATTTGCTGCCATCGCAAGCTTCCGGGAAAGCACCAAGAAGAGGGGCGAGCATTGATGAAAAGTGGAAAAGGCTGTGGGTCCCTGTCAAGACAAAAGGCTGTAAGGCAGGAGAAGGGAGGGGGATGGCTATCGGCTGTGCAGCGAAAGTGCGCACAGAGATTCTCTCCTCACCTCCCCCCCTCTCAGCCGCAATCGCATCCTCTTTTATTTTGAATTGGTGTTTGTAGGTGTACACCGCAGACGGAGGCACAGAGAGGAGGAGAGCGAACCTTTTCGTGCCCATCCTCTTTTTTTATCGTTAAGAGAGCTGACCATAGATAAAGGAATGCCAAGCAACTCTACTCTAAATGGATTTATAAATATATTTAAACGATGATCCACCACCACCCCTCCCATCTTTTTCTTTTTCAATCCTTTCGTTGGCGCCAAAGCAGAATATGTTTTATTTATTTATTTTCTCTTCCAGTTTCCGGATCACGACGCTGTGACGTATGGCTTTTCGTTTCGTCTGTTTTTCATATTTCCTCTTCCCTTTCACTATCTTCGCATATGCTCCGATCTGGACATATTTTTTTTGTGTGGGTACGCCTTTTTTTCTCTCCCTGCTGAGAGATTCACTTGGTTATCTATCAGCCGCACCGGTGGCAGGATGTTAGCGAAGGTACAGTGTGAACCCACATCCACCCCTCTCTTCTCCTCCTCCGCTGCACGCACAAGAGCCAAGTTGATTCGTTAAGTACAGCTAGCCAAGTATGTGAAGGAAAGGTCTTTGATAGAATGTGTGAGCCCTCTTTCCACTTCCCCTACCCTTCTTTTCCCTCCTAAAGGCGAAAAAAATGGCGGAGCTGATGCGCTGCATTGCAGCACGAGTTTCGCCCCGTTTTTCTTCTGCTGTGGGGAGTTCAGGGAGAAGGCGACGGTCATTCCTGGCTGCTTCTAGTGTTATCTATAGAGATAGAGATGGGTTCCCCTCTCACCCTCTTTTCGACGCACCTCTGTTTATGTGTATCGGAGTGCGTGTGATAATTTGTTTTCTCGTTTTTCGTGTATATGCTATTGAAGCTGCGACGAAGGCAGCCTTTTCGAGCGTTTGAGTGGAGCTTTCTCCTTTCCGTCTGAACGGATCAGAGTAGCATAGCATGTCTCATGCTCTCTTGGTTTCTCTTCAGCTTTTCTTTTCTTGATTCACCCCCCCCTTCCCTTTTCGTCCATCGCCCCCAAGTAGAGGTGGTTGCCGCCAGAAAAAAAAGAAGAGAAAGAGACGGCGGCATTTCCGGAAAAGCTGTTTAATTCGTCTCGCTCCCTCCTCCCTTCCCCTCCCTTTTCTTCGATCTTTTCTTGTGTTTTTCCCCCTCTCTCTCACCCAAAGTTTCGGACACACGCTGTTGGCAACTCCGAAATGAGGGACGTCGAGGGGAACACTCTCATCTCTATTCAAGCCTTCATTTTTTTCTTTAGCGTAGGAAAGGGGCGAAATGATATCCTTCTCTTTCCATTGCTCCTCTTCGCATACCCTTACTTTTTTCTCTCTGTGTATAAGTTGCTGAACGTGTTCCATCGTCCCCTCATCTCTTCTACGTGAGAGACATGACACAATTCGGTCAACCGTGAACGAATGGGAGCGAGAAGGAGGCGAGGTAATATAAAACAACTGCTTTTTCAGGTTCTTTCTCTCCTATGTGTGTTGTTCGACATCCTCCTCCTCTCTTTATATATATATATATAGATGTGAATTTGGAGCGTTGCTCGCGGAGCACAGGCTCGTCTTTTCATGCGGTGTCTTTTCGTTCGATAAGTTCTTCCCTCATTTCCCCCTCTCCCCTCTCCCTCCCATCCAATTCTCTCTTCTTTTCACTCACGTGTATAGTGATTCATCTCTGTTTTCTGCACCCTCACGTGGAATGCACGAAAAAAAAACTCTTCTCTCCCTTATGCTTCGCGTTTTTTTTTTTTGGAGGGGAAGGGAGAGGGGCGGAAGTGAATCTTTTTGATTCTTCTCTATGTACCGCCGATGTCTCGGTCTGGAGTGCCCTTGACGACTGCGGGTGAAGCTTTTTAAAGCACGAAAAGCCACAAAGCAGAGAATATTCTTGCGCGCGTGTGCGGACGGATAAGCTGCATCGTGTTTGATGTGCAGGAGACTGGCATAGGCTCTCCTAATGCCACCACGAGCATGTTTGCATATGCACGAGTAGCACCTCAGCAGGAAGCGGTATGTATCTGAGAGACTGGGGAAGGATGTGTTTTTTGGTGTAGCGATGCACTCGGCTACCCGGCCTCTATCGGCTCTGCATAAACTTCGGTTGCAGGGAGCGGCGTATGCAGGGAACTCGGCGATGCGATGAACTTCTTTCACTTCTTCCCTTCGCTGAATCCTTTTCGTGAACTTCTTTTTATTTTTGTTTCTTTTGTGCGCACGCACGCGCACCTCTCTTTCTCTCTCAAATAGCATCGGGATATCGACCCGGACGGGTGAGGTGGTGGTGTTGGGTGACAGGTAACATTACTTTCACGCCACCGATACCGTTCCACCCACGAAGAGGCCCACCTCCGCCAGCGCAGAAATGAATTGGTCGATCTCCCACAACTACGGTAAGCTGTGTCTCCGTCGAGCACAACATTTTCAATGCGCGCTATCGCCATCGCCGTGGCGCACGGTGGTGCAAGTGTAGCAGCGCGGCTACCTCGACCGAGATGGACTGTTTCGAGTGTTGCAGGGTTTCAGCGACGGCGCCTGCATGCATGGCGCGGGGAAAATATACCACCACCACTTGCAGCTCCCGTTCAGCCACAGCGCACCGGTGCCGGTGGTCGGCGAGCCTCTCCTTCGAGGGAGCCTGGGCTGTCTGGAGCGCCGAGCGCATTTAAGGCCACTCCGCTTTCCTGGGCGGACGTGCTGGACCAGGCCATTGCAGACCAAAGGACAAGCTCGCGTGTGGTACTTAGCGAAATTAGTGCGGTCTGTCTTTCCGTCGAAACCCCCAAGTGCTACGCCGTGTACCGGCCGAGCCCCCCGAGTAGCAGCGACGACTGTCGCGCCGGCCCTCGCGGTACGCTCGCTACGCCTGAGCACTTTCTGCGACTACTGGGATGTCTTCGCTCTGCCGTCGGTATGTCGACAGACGCAGCACGTGTGGCTCAGGTCTTCGTAGACCTGCTCAACAAACCACTCCATCCTCAGCGCAGTGGGCCATGGGACCTCACGCCACACGAAGTGCGATTGTGTAAAGCCCGCTCAATAGCGTGTGCTATGAGCATCATAGTTGGTGGTGATGAGGCGCTCACGTGGCTTGCACGCCTTCTTCGATTGGAGGACCCAAACTCGCACAAGACTGCGGAAACGGGGGAATATCTAGTGCACCTGCTGTGGACCGCACTAACCGAACGCTACAGTGGTTTGCAATCATCACCTCTATTGCAGTGCACGCGCCTAGGGGATACCGACGGAGAGTGGCTTCTAACTCGTTCACCCGCAGTGCTCGGAGCCGTGGCGGCTGCCATGCTTCGAAGCCGCACGGAAGGCATGAAAACGCACGCACTGGAGCTTCTGGAAGCTGCTGCTGTGTCACGCCTTTCATTCTCCTCCCCGGCGCCGTCCACTGCGACACTAAACCGCCTCGTGCATTCGGGACACAGTGAGACTCACGCAACTGGTAGCCAGCCGCTATTTAATGAAGATGTGGCTGTGCACTGTGCTGAAGTCGCCGCCGCCCAGGGGGACTCGGAAAACGTAACGCGACTGATTTTTCTGTTGTACCGCACACGTGGTGCGTTGGGCTTTGCGACATTGGCTGAACACCGCCATCAGAGCCGTATTGGTCACAGCAAAAAAATCCGGCGAGACACGGGCAGGTGTGGGTCATGGATGGGTGGAGGCCTTTTACCGTCAACCTCAGCCTGGTTCAGAGCGCGGTGGAGCGACAGTGGTGTGCTGGACTCTGGGCTGACAGAGAAAGCAGAAGAGGTCGATGAAGCTGCAACCGATCAACGTTTTGAGCAGGCCGTGGTACGACTTCTAAAAAGCGCTATGCACGCTGTTCTCTTTCATCGCCAAAGCCGAGGTCTTTCCACTGTCGTCGTATTAGACGACGCTTTAAAGTTTTGGAATGACCTGCGTCAGGCTACGAGTTGGTCCGGTCTTGCCGCGATGGGAATGGAAGTGATACAGTTTCTTATTGGTCAGCATGCACTACTAGCCGCTGCTATAGCATCAGATGAAACCCCCAATGCCAGCTCCGATGATGCGCACGTGCAGCGAGCAGCTCTGCTGGTCTACAACCAGCTTTGCCTCGAAGCCCCGGTCCACCGTCGCACCCAAGTCCAACGTGCCTTGCTGAACCACGCAGCCTCCTCGGTGATGTGCGTCCTCACTACTGGTTTCCCGCTGGAGGCAGCATCCGGTGCTGCTGTACCAGTAGCGACCGATGTGGTGGCTGCAGAACAGATATTGAGACTGTTCCTAGAACTGTCTGGATCAGCAGCGCGTGAGGCCGTGCTGCACTACGTCCTCGCTGCCTTACTGACCGTGCTTACCACTGCTGCAACGCGAAGAGGCTACCAAATTCCTCGTGGGTTGTGTACAAGCTTAGCTGTGCATTTTTCTCAAGTGCAGTCGGTGCATTATTACAGCGTTGCCGTTGCACCAGAGAAGGCGAAATTACACGCCACCATCAGCGGAAGCCTCTTTCTGCTGCATGTGATGGTGTTTTCAAGCGTGCCTCTTGATAAATGGGCTCACGAGAGCGTCGAGCTGTGGTCACAGGTGCTGCAACTCCAGGGAGCGGAGGTGAACGGAAAGGCAGGGGATACAGCATCGACCCACTGTCTTTCCTGGCTTGCGGCAGCAGGAGAACAGCAACGAGCGCTTCTCTGGTCGCTACTGCTCTCTGCCAAACACTGGGAAACTCCTTGGTGCCCCGGGCTCCGCAGTGTCATTTCTACCCCTGCGTTCTGCACCCTTCTTCACACAGTCGTCGACTCTCTTTACGCCAAACTGCCGCGGGCCGAGCTGCGAACGGTGATGACCCTATTATACGAATGCAGTAACAACGATGACCCGGCTTTGGCAAAGCGGACACTTGATTGCGTGGTGAGCAAATTTATGCAGTTCCCCATCGATACTCTCCCCCTTGAAGCTCTCTGTACGCGCGTGCAGAAATGTTCTGCAGTAAAGCGAAGTGCGGCAGTACTGATCCTGGGAGCGGCTAGTTGGCGTGCTCTCGTAGATCGCTACGCAACCATAGTGTGCGAAAACGGGGCAAAAGATAAGGTGGTGGAAGGGTTGCTGGAGCTACTACGACCACTACTTGTGGGTTCAACGCCAACCGCTGCACTCTGCCACGTGATGATAGTGCTCACTCCGTTATGCTTAGTTGAACTTGAGCGTATGGAGAGCAATCCTAACGACTACAAGGGGAGCCTTGCCGGCTCACTTATACTTGCTTTTCGTGGTGCGCTCGCTGGGACGACCGTCTCCACAGATTATGATGTATGCCTAGCATCGTCCTGGCCACTGCTGCCGTCGCTGGCACTGGAATTTCAAAAGGAAACGGAGCTACAAAATTTGGATGGACTTCGAGAGGCCACAGCGGCAGCGCGGTATGTTGAGCGAACACTCGCAAAGGAGTCGCGGGCAGCGGTGTGTCTCTGGGTGGAAGAGGAAAATCCTCTCGCATCGCCATCGGCGCTTGCTGCCAAGGTGAGGGTGGTACGCCATTATGGAGTTCGCGAGGTCGGCGCCTCCCGCGCCAATATTGAGAAAGCAAAGAAGGACATATTTGCTCTTCTCCGCGACGACTCCGCCGAATCGACTTCCCCGGATGACGCTGGCGCTCACGCCGAACTCGCGTGTGCTAAGGTTACGGACACGCGCCGCACGCGCAACAATTCACTGCTCACCGCCATCTCGCAAAAAGGTGGACGGCGGCGGAGTATTTGATCGGTGCTTGCCTTTTCTCGGAATCTTTGTCCTCACTTGACCTTGAGCTAAGAGCAATAAAAAGTAGGCAAATACAATACCGCAGAGTCGTTCTACTTCACGGTGGGTGTGGGGAAGAGGCTGGGGGCCTCTTTGAAGCTGAAAAACATACAAAAAGGAGTAACAACGGTACTGCCTTGACGGTGTACCTCCAGTTAGGAGCTGGGCGTCACCCCGTAAGCCCCTCTTCGCAAGGAAGCACTCCTCTGGGTGTTGACGTGAAAGAGTGTCGAGTAGTATAACAGTAAGCAATATTGCTATTTCTTATTGGGCAATTTTCTGTGTTTTTCTACTTCTACTCATCTTTCTCCGTCTTTTCCTTGTCGGATATGCGAAGAATGTTTCTTCACAAATTTTCAAAGCGTCACTACCCACACACTTCATTCTCTATCAAAACGATACTGTTGGAGTGCTGACTTCGTGGGAAGAAATCATCCAACGTACATAATGAAGGCTGTCATTCAGCGGGTGTTCAGCGGCTCTGTTACCTCGGAGGGTGAAGTGGTAGGCTCTATCCAAAAGGGGTTGGCGGTGCTCGTGGGCATCGCGCGTGACGACACCGCGGATGATATGGATTACATCTTCCGCAAAATTCTTGGCGTTCGAGTGTGGGGAAATGCTGACGACACGAAAATGTGGTCCCGAAACGTGAAGGATATCAACGGTGACGTGCTTCTCGTTTCTCAATTCACGCTAATGCATGTGATGAAAGGCAATAAGCCTGACTTTCACCACGCCATGCCGCCTGCGGATGCCCTTGCCATGTTCAACGCGCTTCGTGACAAGCTCCGCGCGGAATATGCAGAGGACAAGATTGCAACTGGCAACTTTCAGCACCACATGAGCATTCAGCTATGCAACGACGGGCCGGTAACGCTCGTACTGGATAGCAAAAGCCGGGGCTGAGTCCCGGGGGTCTCTGGGGCGCCACCCATTCCCCCTCCCTGGGGGAGCACTAGGCCTGGGGCACCGCCAGGGGCCTGTGGGTGGGCCACTAAACCACGGGGACAGGGGGGGGGACGGAGCCCGCCGCGCGCAACACGGGAAACAACGTGTGTCTCTATCAAAAACGGGTAAACATGTCGGGGGCACATTAGCAGCAGGTTCGTTGTGTCAAAACAAGCTCAAACCCCTTCGTAACCATAACGAGTCAATGTGTGGAACGTCTGTGAACGTGCGGTTTGAAACGGGGACGCCTCGAACTTGTCCCGCAAAACCTGCGGTGAGTGCTTTTCATTATCTGAGCTTTCTTTTGACTCGCCATCTGAGAAATAAAATTTTGCGCAATCAAGCTTTCTCCTTCTGTTCCTCTCTTCTCTCTAGTTCCACCTCCTTGCTCCATTTTTTTCTCTGAGAAGCACATATTAACACTCCACCATCGTCAAGTATTAGAATAAACGCAGTGATCGAACACCATGTACACACCCACCCAGTCCGACTTAGTAAGTGTCATACAGTTACTCCACAACAATGGTATTGAAGTCTCAAATTCAAAAGCTGCCTACGCAGAACTGAAACAATACGAGTCGAACCCATCCTTCTGCATCCTGCTTGCCACAGTTTTCGGGTCTGACGTGATCCCTGTGCCTGATCTAACACTTCCCGTTTCTTGGGTGCAATATCGTCAGCTTGCTGGCATCACATTGAAAAATAATTTGGAATCTGCACGCCATGCACTTGGGGAGGCAGCTGTGAAGGAAGCAGCTCGTTTTGCGCTGCAGTCACTTTCAAATCCGCCTGATGCTCGAATTGCCCGAACCTCCGCGCAGGTTATAGTAAAGATCACAGCACTAACCTCCTTCGAATGGTGGTCGGCCTCCAGACTGGGAGATCTCGCCGATATTCTGCTCAATCAGTTGCTGCCTAGTGGCGAATTGAAAACGCTTGCTGCCCTTTACTGTCTTCAATATCTAATGGAAGATTTGCCGAAGCAAATCGGTGCAGCTAGTGAACATGTGATTTTGAAAGTATCAGATATTGCTCTTTCCCAGAGCTTGCCGATTTTGATACGTAAAGCTGCCTTTCGAATGTGTTTTAATATTTATGAGCAAGCATCGCTGTTGGAGTGGAATGTCGATACGTTTTCGCCGCTTCAAGAAGGTCTTTCGAAAGCAAGCTGTAGTTTTTCTCTTGTCTGCGCTTCCCTCATTGAAAGATCATGTGAGGGAGACAGTGCATTTACAATACTGGTTCTGCGCTCCTGTGCATTTCTGCTCGACTACTTCGATTTTTTTCTGCCGATCAGTCCAAGCGATATGCAACGATATGCGAATGGCTGGATTAACAATTCTGTTAATCTTATATGCAGCAACCAGAATTTGAACAACGGAAACCAAGAGTTGGTGGCGGCAGCAATCGACCTGATTTCTACAGCTGTCGATTTATATGATCGAAATGGTGGGGAAACGGCGATTGATTTTCTCGTCACTGGAATCCCTCAAGCAATACCGTCGTTGGCTCCGGCCTTGGTGCGTTATTCGCTTTTATCGCCCGAAGAGGTGGCGAATATCTTGGATACAGATGACTACAGAATCCGCGATACTACAGCCGTCAGTTTCGAAGTTAAAGGGGGAACAAAGGACATTTCCGAAGACGACATGCTGGATGAAGACGCAGCCGCAATGACGCTTCGTAGTTCGGCGCTCAAATGTATGGACACACTCAGCCGCTTCTCCAGTGATGCAACCTTTCAGGCCTTGATAGGACCGATTCAGCAACTGTGGACCAGCAATGATTGGAGGGAGAGAGAGGCTGGAATTGTTCTGGTAGGTACGATTGCTAAGGGCTGTACTGCTGAGCTTAATACAGTACTGCCAGCGCTGGTCGAACAGTTCGTTCAGTTTATCAGCAATGAATCGGAGCACATCTGCGTGGTCAGTATTGCCGCATGGTCTCTCTCACGACTAAGTGAGAGTATTTTGAATTCATCGCCGGAAACTATGAATCGTATTATCCCGCTCCTTTCCTCCAGATTGCAGAGTACCAGCAAACGAATTCAAATTACTAGCGTTAGCGCGCTCAATATTGTTATCAATATCCTCGAAACCTATGGCAGCACCGACATCATCATAGCGCATTTTCCCGTTTTACTTGAAACAGCATACTCATGCTTGCCGGTGTACTCCACAACAAATTTGTCACTGCTCATCGACCTCGTCAGCAAACTAATTCCGTTTATGAAGGATCAGGCTGAAGTAGCCCGATTATCCTCGGTTTTGCAAACCGAAAGAGTTCGCCGAGCGGCCTCGTTTGAGGAATCGTACACTGCAATGTATGTGCGAGAAGAGTCTAACGTGCTTGTAGACAAGGATATTTTTTCTCTGGATCGCGGCATTATCGCCTTCCTCATTACCTATCCAAACAACGAGGTTGCGATCGCAAATTTAGAAAATTGGAATGAAGTTCTTCGCGATATCAGAAATAGAAACGTAGTGGATGATGCCGATCTCGTATTCAACACTCTTCTTATCTGCAGCGCATATGCGAGCTCGGTTTCAACAGTGATCCTCAGTGAATGGCTAAAGTCAAAGGAATGGGCCCTAACAACGTCTGCGGTACACTTTCTCACCACCAGTAAAACGAAGGAGATAAAGGTGGCAGCAATCACTACTATATGCATTCTTCTCCGTACTTTGGGTACTGCGGCGTTGCCCTCACACATGTATGATCCGCTTCTTAAATGGTCCTCTAGCGAAGTTGTAGAGACTGAAGATCTGCCGCTCAAGGAAGTTGTTGTCCGATTAATTAGCCAGGCAGTGCTACACTATCCAGAAACACGGTCAGAAATTGCGATGGAAGCACTGAGGAATGCTAATTCCATATTGCGCACTGATGCTTTCGGTGAGTCGCTGTACAGCTACTCAACCATGGCTTTTGACCTATGTGCTGTTCTGAAGGTCGCTCCGAGCTGCGCCTCGTTTTTTCGGATCGATCTCATCTCACAACTCATGGCTCAATCGGAGAATACGGTTGAAAAATCAGAGGCGACTATCTTTTTGTTTCAAGCTATCGTAGGAATGCAGCGCGAATCTTTAGCAGGAGTGCTACCGTTTGCAATGAAGGTAGTTTATAGTTGGCAGCAGGCAGCGCTCAACCACCCTGAGACAGCGAGCGCTATTCGATCACTTCTGCTCCATGCGATGAAAGAATGTCCCAAGCTGTTTCAGACTATTTTTCAAAGTCTTCCCGCGTCGCTCCGCGACATGCTTGTATTATGTTACAGGTTAAGGTAGCAACTTTTTTTTCCCATATCGGAGGTTTTTTTTGTTCCCTTTAACGCTTTTTGGTGTTCTTCATAATTATAAAAAAACAAACATGGCTGCATCTTTCCTGCAGCGACGATCCCATCTGACGTGCTCTTGGAGCTCTTAACCGTTTTTTTCCAGGTGACAAGAGCAGTTAATTTCATCAATGCAGCCTTATTTTTTTTTCTCAGCCCCTGTCAGAAGTCGATGATTTCACCAATTCACATCACCCGTTTCCTTTCCATGTATAACTGCACTTTCCATTTCCTCTTTTGCATTCATCCAATAAAAATCTCTTGCAGCTGTCTTGCCCACCTGTGCGATACTGAAGTCGTTCTCTCACCATTCGTATTCGATAGAGGGTGATAATGCGCAGGTACTTCGGTCTAGCGTCAGCGACGGTTAACCGCCGCACAATCATTCTTCGTGTTAATGGGGCGCTTTCGTCGGGGTGTCACGCTGCACTTATAGTGGCACCAGAGTATTTTCAAAAACGTACGTACTACCCTCAGGCAGGGGGCTCGCCGCCGCCACCGCCACCACCGCCGGGGTACTATACGCAGTCTCCTTGGCCTGCGTACAATCATTCTCATCAAGCTCCTCCTTCACCCTCTCAGCAACCGGGAGTTTTTTATGGACAGCCGCCTCCTTATCCATTTCCGAGTGAGGTGGGCACTGAAGAACGACCACTTGTTGTTGTCTCTGCTCCGCAGCGGGCGTCATGGCTTAGTATATTATGGCACATGTGGTTACTCTTCATCGGTTTCATCATTTTTGCAAGATTGATGGAGAGCATCTACCTTGGATCAGAGGAAGAAATGCCTGATAAGAAGGGCACTATCTTATCCTCAGGATTTTCAGGGTTGCTCGGCGCGAACGAAGTCAGCCCAGTGAACCTGGATAATTTGGAGGTAACCTTCCAGAGCATTCGAGGGTGTGATGAGGCTAAAAAGGAGCTGGAGGAGATCGTAGAATTTTTGAAGGATCCTGAAAAGTTCCACAATTTGGGCGGACGATTGCCGAAAGGAGCATTGCTCGTAGGACCGCCGGGGTGCGGTAAGACAATGCTGGCCAAGGCAATCGCCAAAGAGGCAGGCGTAAGCTTCTTTTATGCTGCCGGTAGTGAATTCGACGAGATGCTTGTCGGTGTTGGCTCCCGTCGCGTTCGCCAGCTGTTTGCCGCCGCAAAGGCTCATTCTCCGGCTCTCATATTCATCGATGAGATTGATGCCTTGGGTGGCCGTCGCTCCATTAACGATCACAGCTCCACACGCATGACGCTAAATCAGCTGCTGGCGGAAATGGATGGATTCAACTCAGACGAGGCTGTTATAGTGTTAGCGGCCACAAATACCCCCGAGTCGTTGGATAAGGCGCTCATGCGCCCCGGTCGCCTGGACACCACCATCGCTATTGATCCACCAGACATGAAGGGACGTGCGGAGGTGTTGCAGGTGTATCTTGACAAGATCAAGGCAGACAGTACAGTGAACGCGATGGACATCGCTCGAGGAACGATTGGCTTCACGGGGGCAGAGCTAAGCAACCTTGTGAACCTCGCA
Source organism: Borovskyia barvae (assembly GCA_030849085.1). Lineage (NCBI taxonomy): Eukaryota > Euglenozoa > Kinetoplastea > Trypanosomatida > Trypanosomatidae > Borovskyia > Borovskyia barvae. The sequence goes on along the minus strand of JASAOM010001097.1, from coordinate 78,281 downwards.
GCCATTCGTGCAGCCGTATTGAACAAGTCAAGAGTAACATCCGATGAGATCGAGTATGCGAAAGACCGTGTCATGATGGGCGCGGAGAGCCAGAAGGTGGTCCCAGAGGAGGTGCGCCGTGTAACGGCATTTCATGAGGGTGGCCATGCGCTGAGTGCCATCCTCTTGAAGGATGATGGGGCTGAGCCGGTGCACAAAGCTACCATCGTTCCGCGCGGCAATGGCATTATGGGTTTGGTGCAGCAAGTGCCGGAAAAAGACGAGTACAGCCAAAGCAAACGACAATGCTTGGCTCGCCTGAAAGTCTGTTTAGCAGGTCGTGTGGGAGAGGAGATTCTCCTCGGCCCCGATGATATCACAACCGGCGCTGGCTCTGACTTTCAGCAAGCCACGAACATGGCACGCCGCATGGTGCGCCAGTTCGGATTCAGTGACAAATTGGGTTTTGTGGACTATGGAACGGCATCAACACAAGAGGGAGCTCTCATATCAGAATCTACAAAAGCTCACATCGAGGAGGAAGTTCACCGACTTGTGGAGCAGGCTTATGTCGAAACTAAGGAACTGCTTTTAAGCCACCGGTCGGACTTGGAAATCATTGCTACCAACCTGCTCAAATACGAAACGCTCACGGGAAAAGATCTAGAAAAAATATTGAACGGTGAAACTCTCCCAGAGCGACCGCCACGGCTGTCCGGTACTTCTGGAAGCAGTAATTCAGCGTCCCTCGGTCGTGGCAGCACGAAGGCCAGTGGTGAAAGGATCATTCCGATCTCGTGATGCGTAGAAACAGTCCCCAATATTCAATTCTTCTTCTTTACCCACATCTGAGTGACATGACACACTGTTTCCTTTCATTTGACATTTGTGCTACAGGGGGGGGGGGGCGGGAAGCAAGGTCCCCTTTCTACTGGATTGATTCGTCCCTGCGTAATCTTCTGATACAAAGAGATGCTGTTCGCATGTTTCCATGTCTCCCACATGTGACCCCTATTTGAGAGGATGCTTTCTTCTCACGTTCCTTTTCCCATTATTTCTGCGTTCCGGGATTGTATTTTCAACTTTGCATTTCGCGCTCCTCGCTGAGATAACGAAGGATTTATGCTGTTATTTATGGGATATTTGCTTCCTGCAGCTGAAATGCTTTTATAACCTGTCAGGAGAATGAGTTTCGATTGAGGAGCACCGACTCTTCACCAACGATACACAATGGTCTTACCAGAAGGGTGCGGATGCTTTATATTTTTGGTTTCCTCTACCGATCTGCTCGGAGGAAAAATGCTGAAAAAAGTATATGAAGGCAAAAGAAAACATCTATAATAAGTGGAGTTATTCGCTTCATCTGACAAAGCTCCAAAAACTTCTTTCCACGGAAGGTAAGCCGCCTTAATGAAGAAGCGGCAACTTCACCGAGTCGGCAACGCTTTGTGACCGCTACGGCTCTTTGTGATATCCTGGAAGCCGAGCACCACAACCAGGTCTCATGAAAAGTTTTTGTGTACACGACACTTGTCGATGGTACTGTGGACTACTTGTACCATTCCGAACCCGCTTTCCTCGTTGCTGCTCCGTCAGCCTTTTCCTATCCTTTTTTTGTGCGTTAATGTTGCACTTTGCGTAGCGTAACAGTCAGTATCTAATTAGGGAGTATTTTAGCGCACACATTGCCTGCGCTTTCTTCGCCTGCATCCTCCTTCTCCTTCCTCCCACTACGCACTTGAGTAGCTTTAGTTCTCAGCGATGATGAAAAGGGCGCGGAGTGACACCCGCGCAAAAATTTTTCCGCTGTTGAGCAGAAAATGCAGGTTTTATGCTGCACGGTGGAGTGGAGCTCGGCATTATTCTCAAAATTCTCTTACCGGTTCTCGCGATCGCCAAAGGGCACAGCCTAACGCAGATCTCAACAGTGGGGCGCAGATGTCTATCATAGAATCGCCGGATCTCTCGCCGCACCTGCAATTCGGTCAGAACAATCTAGAGCATGTAAAGCTTCCTGATATATCCAACGAGCGACGCCAGCGAAGCGATATCGAAAAGGAGCGTGAAATGCGGGAAAGATTCGGCGAGTATGGCCCTGGCGAGCGTCTGACCAAGAGTTCACAGCAAACGCGGCGTGATATGCTGGAGGAACAGCAAGATGTGGATGGAATGCCGTGGGAAGTGCGATGGCGGCGCTCGCTCATCCCCACGTCAGAGGAGGTGATTCAAGATATCCGCGACCGCTTCGACTTATACGTTCAAGACCCTATCGAACGAGAGCAGGAATGGTACCTTCACTGGAAAGACCGATCCTTCAAGGTTCAGAAGGATCGCATGATTTGGCCACAGGGCTACACGGACTATCTCGATCACTACGACGAAAACGGCCGTCGGCGGGTTTTGCCCACCGATCAGCGGTGGTCTGATTCTTCGTGGAAGCACTTGGCCGACACCCGTTACAAAGATCGAATGTGGCTTATCGAGGGTGAGGAGCGCAAAGCTGTTCACCAGAGCCTGCAGACGGATCGAATACTCATGGAGGAGGAGGAGCAGCGCCAATCTGAAATGGGTGACGTTTATCACGGTATCCTCTCTGGCGTGGTCGATCTGGATCCAGACCAGACGTATCAGGCGCTGTCGGGTACAGCCGATCCCCTTGAGGTGGCCAAGACGAAAATGAAACTTCAGGCGTACGGGGCGCATCAGGCCCTCACAGCGGGCAAGACAGGGATAGTCCCCTCGCAGATTGATCCGATCTCAGGGTTTCCAAAGGCTGATATGGAGCCTCTGCAATCCGGCATCACTGTGGAGCAAGGCGCCGCCATCGCCACGCAGGCCCTCATCCAGAACGAGGTGTTTGAGCAGGGCGCGGAGGCTTCTCGGCTGGCTGGTAGTGATCCAGTGTTGGCCTACACGAGGGCCCACCATAACACGTCGAAGCAGTACGGAGATCGCCCGATTCTGCGGGCTCAGGTGGAAGCGAATATCCAGAAAGTCAAGGAGCTCGAGGCAGAACGGCAGGCGTTGGCGGCGGGCGCAATTCCGCGCATGGCCACGAGTGTTGAAAAGGCAGTGAATCAGATCGAGTCGTCACTCCTAAAGGGAACCGAGCCAGACAAAGCAGTGGGGCTAGCGGGGTCCGAGGGGGACGCCATGACGAGAGCCTCGAAAGAAAATACCGAAGAAGCGCCGAGCAAGGACGGTTTTATACACGTCGCACGAAGACCTCCAAACAGGGAGCCTGATGTGCCAAACGAGCTCTTTCGAGTGCCCCAAAGCAGAGAGCTGGACGACATGCCTGAATGGTATCGTGAAACGCTCGTGGAAACGGAGCCGATGATTCGCAAGTACGACATGGTGCATGATCCACTCGAACAGCTGCAGCCACCGAAGGAATACTACACTGCTCCCCCGCTTCGCGACGACGAGCGCGTGACGCTGGATGACGCTCCGTCGGGGGCCTCAGCATTTGATGAGGTGAAAATGCACAAACTCAAGACACTCCCCGAATTGGTAGCTGGTTTTAAGCCGCTGCCGTTGTTTCGCGAGGTTAGTAAGGACGACACCTTCGACTCGTCGAAGTCAGTGAAGCGAATAGCCGCGGGGGAGCCGACGAGTACCAGCAAGGAGGCCAAGTCGCACAAGAGGTCAGAGCAACTGCGGCTGGAGCGCCAGGAGCGACTTCGTCAGTCGAAGCTAGCGTACGACTCTGACATTCTTCTGCCTCATTTGCCGTGGGAAACGGATTCGATTGTAGATCCGTACCGCGGCGTTGAGAACACAGACCTGGTGGAGTTCGACAAGGAGAATCTAGAGAAGACTTGGCGCGCTTACCGCGACGCCTTTCAGCAAGCCTTGACGGAATTTGGAAACCTGACACAGGTGACCAGCGAAGATAAATGCGAGAAAATGCTGTACGATACGATGGAGCGGTTCCGCCAAGGGCGCGTGGGGGACCACCCAGAGGTACCCAAGGAGCACGAGGAAGTATTTCGGCTCATCTTCGAGGCACACACGAAGCATTTCCTCGCTGACTTTTACAAGTTCAAAGGTAACCGCTCAACGGAGTCGAAAACAGTCAAAATCGAAGCCGATGAGATCCTTCGGCGCGCCTCGGCAAAGAGCAAGCTGCTTGGCCAGAACTTCATGAACTTCGTGCAGGAGATGACTTCCCTCGAACTTGATACTATCCGTAAAAACCCAGTACAGCGCAATGCAGTGATGGTTCGCGACCGAAAGTACGAGCCTATAGCGAAGCCTTACATGAAGTGGATCAAGAACGAGCTTGGCGAGTTTATCGCTACGGAGTTTCAAAGCATCGAGCAACTGGAAACGCATCGTGAGTTTCTTCAGCGTCACCTCAATGATGCCAGAAGCAGGTGCCCATCTCGAGTAGAGGGCATTCGTGACGCTGCTCACGATGCAGCTGTGGAGGCGTTCTACCAATGGTGCCGTGGCGCTCTGGCATTCTATGCGGGTAAAAAACTTCTTCGCATGCACATTCACTTCGCTGACAGTCGCTTTCGTTCACGCGCTGAAAGTCTTTTTGAGGATTCGATGGAGCTGTTCTCAAACTATGCAAAAGCCGGCAAAGATATCGTGCAGATTCCGATCCCCGACTCAGACCCGCCGTACGAGTACGATGAAAAGGAGTTTCTAGATGGTGAAAGCGCCGTCTTTGCAGAGGTGAGTGGGCATCTGGACAAGGCAGAGGGACTTTGGCATTCTGGCAGCAGCAAGCGATGGTATCCCATGATCGATGAAACGGAGTACATGTGGTTTAACGAACGCCGCGGTCGTCTCACGCTCGCCACGGACATCTCCGATCGCTGCCTGGAAAATGTGAACAAAAAGACACACCCTTCCATTCACCCTTTTCCAGAGCGGGCGCGCGTCTTTCTAGAGGGGGCACCGCTGACGCAGGAGACGGCCGAGCACCTGTGGCTCCGTCATATGGGCGACCTCTATGGAGAGCACTCCGATTTTATGGTGCGCCAGGGCCGCTTCCAAACGGGTAAATCCTATCGGGATAAGTCCTTGAGTCTTTACCACTTGGCGGTGCGCACCGCACGAGAGCGTCTCCCCGCCTCGTGGAAGGCGCCTCTCCTCACAGAGGCGAAGTACATGCTGCGCGTCTACGAGCCTAGCGAGCACGTTTTGCGACATCTGCAGGACGTAGAGACCGTAGTGGACAAATTGTTTGCCTATGGAGAGCCTCGTCACTGGATTGAACCTTACACTGAACTGCCGCACCGCCTCGCCGTTGTGCACGCTAACCTACCAGCTTATGGAGAGGCTATCACAAAAGAAGCTCAGCACCATTTAAAGTGGCAACCTCCCAACGAGCTCCTTCTGAAGGATATGGAGCAGCGAGCCCGTGGGGGCCCCGTGACGCCGGAGCTCAAGCCGTACTATGCCGCATTGAATGGTGCTGCAGAAACCCTTTTTCGGCAGAAAATTTTACGGTGGCGAGCCAAGGAGCGCGAGGGCTCCGATCCGTTCCTGTTTTGGACGCATTTATACTTCGCCTTCCGTGTGTATCCCAAAGATCGGGATGGAGTCCAGCGTTTCTGGGACATGTACGAGCCGGCGTTTTTATATATTTATACCCAATGCGCTTTGGCATCACGTACACGCGGTCAGCGCCTCATCAACGATGCTCTTCGTCGTCTTTGCCAGATACTGCTGCCCGGCGACATCGCCCAGAAGGGTGTGCTCATGAAGGAATTGACCAATGTGCGTGAGAAGATGGCTCATCTCATCGATCGCAAGGAACTCGACCGCACAATCATTGCACTAGAGGGGCACTTGGAGAATCCTTTACAGCTTCCATACACGTATGGTACAGCGCTGCTGCACAAGGAGGCAGTACTGCAAGAGGGCCTGGCGCGCAATCCTCTTCTGCGCACTCAGATGGCTGCCAAGGAGTACGGCGAGCTGCGCAAGAGGCAGGAAGAACTGCGCATGCACGGCACAACACTCGACCCTCAGCAGGCTGCCAAGATGCAGGATCAGCAAGGTGGTTCGGGTGATGAACCGCTCGATTGCCAGCAAGATCCAACGACGAAGGAGATGTTTGCAAAGCCTTGAGCGAGTTATGTATTGTTCCATCCTCCTTTCCCTCCCCGAACAAAAACACGTGCAAGCCTGGCTCAGCTGTGCGTGCCGGCTCTGTTTTCGGTATCTGTTTTCCTCACCCCTCATATTCTCCACCAGTGCGTTGAGGAATCTCGTCGGTGAACATCAATCCGCAAAACTGCTGACTTCACGGGAAACGACGGCTGCCGTGCAGCGATTACTCACGGCGTGATTGCGGTATCTGTTTGCCGGTTTCAGTAGTGTTTTGTGATTGTTTTTTTCTCTTCTCTATCGTATCACAGCTTGCCTAGGGGGGCGAAGGCGCCCCGCCCGTCAATTCTCAATATATATATATATATATATATATATAGGCTGAGGAAAAGAAAGTCAACGTATGGCATCGCCTCTGCACGCCGTTTCAAAGGAGAATTTATAAATTCTTAGAGGGATTTCGTGTGACCTTCAGACGGTGAAATGACGTTGAAGAAAGGAAGAAAGAAAAACAATTGATAGATAACGGTTGGGGCCGAATCGAAACTCTTTTTCCGTTGCTTATGTCTCGCACCATGTATGTCGACACGGTAACGCATGGCAGAAGTTGCTATGACCTCGCAGCTGGGGGTTTCTTCCTTTCCTTGCTTCCAAGAGTGGGTTTTATGTTTTCCCTCTGCTCCTTTTGATTTGAAAATAACTATTCCATCGAAGTTCATCTCATAGCAGCCGAACAGCTGAGAGGGCGCTTCTCTTGTTGATCATCGCAAGAGGGCGGCTCCACAATCTTGACCCTAAGCTTGTGCTTGTCTCTGCTCCTGTGCGGAAACTAGTAGCCTATCTCCTGAAGGCACCCCATTAACTCCTCCGTGCCCATCGGTACCGCCGAACAGAAAGAAAAAACGCAGCTTTAAAAAGGTGTAGCACGACCATCTTTCGTAACGCGCACAGCGGCAAAGATTTTGAGATTCCAGAACACAAGACCATCGTTTGATAAAGAACTTAAAGGGTCATACTAAGCTTTGCACGAAGAGCTCTTTTTTAGTTCTCTTACAAGTGTTGCTGTAGCCCTTGTTGTGCGGCAAAGGTAGGACCTCGACAGCGTGCTTATTTCTGCTTCCTCTTCCCTTCGCTGTGTTTCTTCACCAGAGGGAGAGAGAGAGGGATAAATTCAGATCTGATTTTTTTGAAATCTCTCCGGTTCCCGCACAAGTACTCTCTTTTATCGCGATGTCCCTTGTCAAGGCCGAAACCGATGAAGGTTTCGTGGCTGAGGTGGGCGAGGAACTGAGCACTTCCTGCGCCCGTATGAACAGTCATGTCACGGCCATGATTGAGGCGTATTTGCGTCGGCGTATCGAGCAGGTGCGTATCGAAGTCAAGCGGGAGGGCGACGCAAATAATGCGAAGCTACTGGAGAGGGTGGTAGCGGCAGAGGCAGCTGTGACCGTAGAAAAAGGACAACATCAGCATGCTAAGGAGCAGCTGTCCCGGGCCGCAGCGGTATTGCAGCAAGGAAAGCTATCGATGCGCCGTGCCGGCCTCTTTCACTCCTGGCGACGCTACACCGACATGCGCCGAGTGCTTCGCCAACTCGCTGAGACGACCTGCACCCACAACGAACGTGTTTCCGTGTCGCGTGCCTATACGCTGTGGCGCCTATTCGCTGCTGCGCGGCGGCAGCACCGTTTGGAGGCAGAAGCTATGTTCAAGCGAGATTGCCGTGAGCAGGAACTTCTCGGCCAAATAGAGACTTACCAGAAAAAACTGGATGAGGAGAAGGCGAGCAATTCCAGTTTAAACGAAAAACTAAAGGGCGCATTTGTACGAGGTGTGTGCGCGCTTAACCGCGAAGCGGTGCAGGTGTTACATGGACCAGATGAGAGCCAGGAGGAAGATGTTGAGGCGATCGCGGAGATTCTTAGCCGGGATAGCCTTTCCCATCACGCTCCCACAACTCACGGTCCCACGGAAAGCACACAGAACAGCAACGAAATGCCGAGAGGCGTCTGCCCGGTGCACCACGTCGACGAACATGGAAATTACTACCATACGTGTTTTGCCCCGGGGTACTGTGAGTACGATAGGAGAGCTGCTTCTCGGGCCTCGCTGCCAACCGAAGTTCCTCGAGCTCCGGTGGACCCTTCCGTGGTACGCGTGGATCCACGCAGTTCGCGCTCATTCGATAACGGCCCATCGGTGCCACGCCGCAACCTGGCTAAACCATCACGTGCTCTCTGGAGAAATTGAGGAGGGGTGGTAGCGACCAAGCGAAGCGGGAACAGAGGAATTTGTGGGCGGGGCGGTGAGTCAGCTAACCGACCGCTCGCGTAAGTATGCTTGCGAATGGCACGGTATACGCATTTCCCTTCTGCAGCTCAAATACTGCATAGATTTTCGAGGTATTTTTTTTTCCGAGTGCGATGGCACCCCCTCTCGTTCTCTTTTTCTCGCAGAGGGCAAAAGGCCGTGGCGCGACTCCTCTCGGCGGATCTTTCACTCTTTCTCTCCCCGTATGTGTGTGTGAATGTATTGACTTTCATGGCCATCATTTCAGGAGGGGAGGGCGGCGTCTCCCTTCTCCCCCTTCCTGCCCTTTCCTCATTCCTGTCGTTCTAATGCGCCTGCTACACTGCTAACCGCACGCACGCTGGTAGGTGGTCTACCCTTTCACCCCATCCTGCCAACTCCGACTCTCTGGACACCTCGTGCTCTGAAGACTGTCCTAGTGAGTGTCAAGCCGGGATTCCACGTCATCAGCACAAACGTTGACCATCGTACGGGCTTGAAATTTTGTATCTCTACACCCTTCCTCCCTCCCCCCCTCGCCACCTCATACACTCACTCCCAAAAGGAAAAAGCGAGACTTGGAAAACCTACACGTCGACGATGCAGCGAACAGTGGCGCCATGACCTCTGGTTTCGTGGTAGCAATGGCAGTGGCTGAGATTTCTCCATTTTTGGGGATAGAAACGCTGGTCTCAATTTTGGAGCCTACTGTGCTTGAACTCGGTGCTCAGATGCTTTTTTGCCTCTGCTTTGTGTTTCGCGTGAGGTGTTAAGCCGTGAGCAACACATATTTTTTCCATGTGGAAGGAATCTGAACGGCAACTGCGTTTAGAAACTCACAGATGCACCTGCCTATATCTTCACACCCTTTTTGCACAATTCCGATCGCACATCTACGCGTCTCCGCTTCGCTTGCCTACTACTGCTTTCACCTGTCGCCTCTCTCGCTTCATCATCATCTCACTACGCCGCTGCGTTGAGCTGTCATTCTTCCCCCCTCAAGAAAAATACCCGAGGATCTTGATGAATCGTTTTGTCAATGCAGCAAGTGTGGCGCAGATTCTCGAATCCTATTTTCTGCTCCGCTCTGCGCGTCTGACGGAGACCATCGCTGCTAAGGAATCTTCAGGCGCGGAGGCCGCTCATAGCGTTGCGAGCGTCACGGTCGAATCGGAGAGCGCGTTGAGCGCTGCTCACCTCCTCCTCCGCCACTCGATCCTGGATGCCATTGAAATCGAACCCGCTGCATCCAGCCGCGCAGCACTTTCCGTCGTAGGAGGCTTGTCTTCCTCGTCGGTGTGTGACAGGTCGCCTTCACAGAACGCCGGCATCTCATGGAGGCCGCGAAAGGAGATTGGCACGGTGCTGGAGGGTCGCGACTTGCGTGGTGTTGACCTTTCCGGTGCGCGCATCTCAGCCAGCTTCAATCGCAGTGACCTGTCGGAGGCACTCTTCATGGGCACTTTTTTTTCGCACTGCACTTTCAACTCGTGTGTGTTGCGGGGAGCAAACCTGGCCGGGGCGCAGTTCCATTCATGCACGTTCCTCGGGACGGATGCGGTGGCGGTGGTGGCGCGCCGAACTCAGTTTTCGCACTGCGTGTTTCAGCGCACCGACTTGTGTAATTGGGACGCTGTCGGGGCGACTTTTTTTCAATGCAGCTTCACCATGTCCGATCTCTCTGGATGGTGTGTAGACAGCCAGACATCGGTGGTACAGCCGGGGGATTGGAGCCGGTGTCGGCGGCTGGGATGGCTGACAAAGTCCCGCCATTCCATGCGCGGCAACTGCGTGTTCGGCGATGAGAGGGCTGTGCGCGCCCTCTCCCTAGCACCGATGGAGAGATCGGCGTGTCGTCCTTCGCGATGGCACTGTGGAAGCTAAAGACCATCCCCGAGTGACCGGGACACCGAATGGGGTGTGAAAGCGTCCGGTGAAGGGGCTCACTGGCGCTGTTTCTCACGTGAAGCGTCGCAGACGACCCGCGAAGTCAGAATGGTGGAATGGGGCACAGAGAAAGAGAGGGCTGGAAAGGGGAAGGGGAGAGGTGATGGGTGGGTGTATCCTTCTCGGGGCACTCATCTTCGCCAGTTTTCACTGCGCACCCTTTTTCATTCACGAGTTTCTTTCGCTTAAGGCGATACTCCTACTCGTACCATCGCCTTTCACCACCCCACTTCTTGCGGCCATGCCGTGCCCTGCTTTCTTTATCCTTTTTGATGTTGTGCATGGTACTGGTGCTGCTTTTGTTTTGCATCTTTACTAACTTTCTTCCCCTTTCCTCTTCTTCTACAACGACAACAACAAAAGCTGGGCATAGGCAAGGTAGAAACAGAGGAGAGGGGGGGGGAGGGAGGGGAGAGGCGAGGACAACTCCGCTGTTTTCAGCGCTCTTTCCCCTTTCGATTCCTGTAACTTCTTTCTGTTTGTCTTGGGGTGAGCTTTGAACTCTCGAAGGCAAGACGTGTTTCGCCTTCACAAACTCGTGGCGTCGGAGTACGCTGTGACTGACTGTTTCTTGCTTCTTCGATACCCTTCTGCAACCGTCCTTTTCTGTTCCCCCCTACGTGCAAGAATTATCGTGACCGCTGCTCGCATCCAGTTTTGGAAACAGTAGGAATGCCGAACGCAACCAAGATGGTGTGCTGGATCGACCCTTCTCTGTCGCTTCACGGTAAGTACACCAATACGCTCACCCTCATAGATTTTTTTTTACGCATAAAAGGGTGCAGTGGCGTAGTATTTCCCTACCCCCCCTTCCTTCTTTCTTTTTTTTTCATCTTAATTCGCTGCCTTCCGTGCCGATCGGGACGGGAGCCGCGGTGATGAAAAGGACGGGCGACGGGACCGGCGACATTCCAGAATAGCCCGGTAAGTAATGTGGTGACCCGAGGCGCTGAATCCCTGATCGACGTGTGAAACCCTTCGCAACTTTCCTCCCTCTCATCTCCTCCGATACCACCACGAAACACACCCGACCTGCTTATCCATCACGCTACTGTACCCCCTACCCCCCCTTCTCTGAACCTCACTCTGCGGTAAAGTAAGAGAAAAATTGATTGTCATGTCCTTTTCTGAGGTGATTGAAGCACTCCGAGGGGTGTATAGCTGTGTCGACAACGAGGAACGGAAGCGGTACACGCTCCAACTTCTTCAATGGGAGAAGTCCCTCTCAGCCGATAACGCCGTGCAAATCGGCGTGGATCTTCTCAAGTCGTCGGGCGAAGCCATCGCAGTCCAGGCTTATGGGGCGGTGGTGCTGCGTCACACTTTGCATGCACGGCTGATACGACCGGCCCAGCTTCCCGTGACAGATTTGCTCGCGTGGTACTGCAACGAAACGACTCTCGCTCCACTTCTGCGCAGTGACCTTTTGGAACTGCTGATTGAGTGCATGATCTATGCAGACTCAGCGCTGCTCGATAGCGTGTTCAAGCAGCTCTGCTCAACGGCTGACTCAGAGCCTAGACGGTTGCTGCTCCTGGTTGAGATGACGTTAGCGCTCGTCGAACCCGACTTCGATCGTGTGCCCCGCGACTTCATTGGCAAGCTAAAGCGCAGTGTGGTAACGCATGGAGGCCAGCTGCTTCGCGTGACCACGATGAGTCTCTACAACACCTACATGGCTTCAAGCAGTGAAAATTCTCCGCCGCTTTCGCCCGAACTCGAGCGCTGCGTCGAGGCAACGCTTCGCATGATTGGTGTGCTGGCACCGCTGCTTCCGCTGGAGGCTTGGCAGGAGTACAATTTGCCAGCTACGGTTGATGTGCTGCTCCGGTGGGGCCCAACACAGCGTTCAGTCATCACCTGCGCTTCTAGCTTACTCCGGTCGTACTGCGCCAACGAACAGGGTAAAGCAGGTGTGCAGAGGGTGTTGCTGACGCTTATTCTTCGCAAGATCCCCTCTCTTGCGGCGCAGCGAGACATCGCTGCTCTGGATGATGTTCTAACCCTGATGGAAGAGCTTCCCAAAGAGCTCGTCCAGCTGGAGGGTATGCTAATGATACAGAGCCTCCTGTCCGTCTTCTCCGTCCCCAGCATCCAGTTTGCTCAGGAGGTGGTACAGTTAATGGACCGAGTGGACGAGCAAACCCTCCGACAGGTAGATGCGGTGGATATTTACAAAGGACTGCGCATGCTGCTGCCCAAGAATCTTTGCCACCCTACGTTGGGCATCAATCCCGAAGGGCGGGCGCTTGCACAGGAGCAGTTTGGGTTTGACCGACTCTTTGAGGACATCTTTGCAGACTTTCGTCGGGGTGCCAGCAAAATATTGACGGCGCTTGCGCGACTCAACCCAGAGCGCACAAATCATTTTCTCTTGGGTATCCTGACGGAGTTACCAGATCCTCGTGGCACCGCCGCGGACCCGCGAACGCGTTCCGGTTTCGTGCAGCAGAGCAGCCTTACCTATGCGTACTGGGAAGCTACTCAGTTCATGATGGAGTTTCTGTCGGCTGCTTTCGAGCTCTCTTCCTCGAGTGTAGGTGCATGCGCGTCGGCGTTGCTGGCCCGGGAGCCATCGGATGCAGTGCTGCGACCTGTCTTTTTCAATATGGTCTCCTACTTCTTGAAAGTCCATGATAGCGAAGAGATCAACATGTGGAATGGCACTATTGATATGCTTTTAAACACCATAGGCGATGAAAGCATACGGAACAGTGACGATCTCGACATCAACGCGGCGCGACGGCGTGCGCACACGCTTTTGGTGCAAGTCTGTGTTGAGCACGGCCACCGCTTCGCGTCACGCATTCCGATCATCATCAAGCAGTTGGAGTCCATGCTTATGCGTTCCGGTGGTACCGAAAAGTCTCTTCTCTATGAGGCACTCGTTGCCCTCACCGCTGTACTTCCACCGCCGGAGTCGGATCAGTATCTGCAAAAAATTATTGATCCTCTCGTGACCATGCTGGCATCTTGCGCTGCGGTGGGAAGTCAAGACAACTTCAACCACATCGTTTGCGGGTTTACGCTAGACGACGAGGACTCGCGGCGAACTCTGCAAGGTTGCTTAAACACGATAGCCGCAATACTTCGGCGATGCCAGAGGACGCCGTACATCATCATGAAGGGTACCGAGCTCTTCCCCTCTGTTGGGCGACTTCTCCTGCACGTTCATTCCATTGATCCCAGCTCATTGCCACCCCGGTATCGGGACATTGTGGACCTGGGGATGGATGAGAGGGAGCTCTTTCTCCCTGGAAAGAAGCGCAAGAGTGAGGCGCACTTGTCCAATGCCGTGCGAGTGGCTCGGAGCTGTCTCATGAACATCCGTGTATCTCTTTATCAAATATTCGGTTCCTTGAGCCCCATTCTCCCGGCAGAGCGATACGGTGATGTTCTTTCGGCCCTTGTCGCATCGTCGCTGCCGCCCACGCATGCGATTCGTGCTCTCTCTGAAAGGTGCCTGCTGCCGATCGGCAGGGAACATCCCTCATTGCTCCTCCACATACTGCAGCTCTTGAACCGCTTCTTCTGTCAGCGCAAAGAGCAGATGCTCCAGCAGCGCGTCTCTGGGCGGCAATCCCGCAGCACCAAAGACGACGTCATTGAGTCGAAACAGTGGTGTTACTACGCCAAGGATGTCTTGACGTTCTTGCGGGTCCAGATCTTGGATAGTGGTAGATGGAAGAGCGACAGAGCCCTCTTGAACACCGCAGCAGAGTTGGCTGTGAACATCTTCGATAGCTGGGCAGACGCTCGCTCGGCAGAGCGCCTCCTCCTCTCTTTAGTTGAACTCACCGAGGACCCCACCGTTCTCCCCGAGGTGGGAGCTGCTTTGCGGGAAATACGCGTCGCCATATATGCCCGTCTCATCACTTACGTAACGCAAGCACCATCCTCGGAGCTGCCACCCAATGAGCGGGGTAACATGGCATTCCGAATGAGCGAGCCCTACGTGAAGCAGTTCCCTAACCTGGCACCCTCCTTTACCCTGGCGGGGACATCGGAGCAGCAACAGGAGACACTCAACGCCCACCTTCTCGTCGCTGACGGAGTTGGAACACAGCGACGAAGAATGAAAGAGTTTCTCTTGAAGATTGCGTCCGAATTTGTGGCGGCGATGGGCTCTTCGTGAACAACAGCAGATCATTTATCTACCCACAGCGCTGCTGCGGCGTGTGGGAGAAACCGCGGCGTCTGCGCATCACACGCGTGCTTTTACTGGCATGAAGGTGCCCATTGCCGGTTCTCGCGCGATGAGTGCACCATATCGGAGTTGCGGAGATGACTAGGATTAGCTACGAGACACACACACATATAATAATTTAGAAAAAACCGTCAGAGTCATCGCCAGCACAGAATGGCCCCTGCTTTCCTTGTGCAGGCATGCGTACTACCGCCTAAAAGTTTACCGCGGTGCGCCTTTCGCTCCTTCCTTCTTGCTGTGGTTTACCCCGATTGGGCTTTGACAGGGAATGGAGCTACTCGTCGTTGGCCCGGCTTCGTCACCTTTAGGACTCTGGTAACGCCAGCAAGGAGGGTGCGAAAAGAGCGTGATTTGAAACGAAAGGGAGGGGAGGGGGAGCTCTGTGGCTGCCGAGTACGTACTCGCCTGGGAGAAGAGATATAGTGGAGAGTTTTCACATGGCCCATCTGGGCTCGCGTGTTCATGGGTACTGCGTGTTGGCGATGAAGTGCGTCTCTGTCTCTCGCCCTACACCGATGGGCCTTTCTTGTTGTGCTACTCAGTCGATCCTTCTTCCCCCTTTTCTAACGATTTCTTCTCTCATCCTTTCGTTTTGGCTGCCATGTGGCTCGACACGGTTGAGTAGGGGACGGTGTGCTATCTGTGAATCGAGACTCTCCATAAGACGTCACGGGTTGGCTACTGCCTCCTCCTGAGCGACGGATCCACTTGCCGCTCCTGTCTCCGTCTCTCTCTGAACTGTTCCTTGCCACATAAGCTCTCCTGCTGACGTACTGAATGCCCACAGCGGCACGGTGCGAGTATTACGGCTACCTGCCGAAAATTGTTCGTAAAGCTACCCTACGTCCGCCAGCGCACGTCCCTGCGTCACTGACGTGTCTACCAACCCCACTACCCACTTCCTCGTGCGCATTGGGGGCCTACCCGAGAGGGTCGATCGATGAGTATGCTGGTTTACCTTGCCTCTACTCGCTGTACAAGCCCCTGCAGTACTCGCTTGCAGACCTTCCCCCCAAGCCATCTTCCGCGCTGCGCCTTGTCATTATTAGCGACACCCACGAGCGACATCGAGAGATGATTATGCCACCTGGAGATGTGCTCGTGCACTGCGGTGACATTCAAGAGGGCCTCAATTTCTTACGGGACGCGAACTCGATGTTGGCGGACTTTGCTGCATGGTTTACTGATGATGCCTTGCATCCGCATCCAGTGAAGCTGATCATTGCCGGCAATCATGACAGAGCACTGGCGGCGATGCGTATAGAGGAGGTGCGTCGTCTCTTTGCACCGGCGTTGTACCTTCACGAAGACAGCGTCGTCATTGAGCCCGTTGGCATTCGCTTCTACGGCTCCCCACGATCCATCTCAAATTCTCGATGGAGCCCTAACACGGCGTTCCAGGGCAAGCGGGCGTGGCAGCCCTTTATGTTTCCGTCTGTGGAAGAAGAAGGCGAGGCGCGTGCGACTGGAGAGAACACCCTACCCACTTTGTCTTCACCGCTAACAGCGCGGCTGGAGGGCCACATCCCAGAGGGTAGTATTGATATTTTGGTCGTCCATCAGAGCCCCGATATCCCGCGGGCCCGACACAGCGTCGAGGAGCAGCCGATCTGCACGTTTGCGCAGCAGGTGGCGCCGCGCCGGGTGCTGTTGTGTGGGCACCTGCACGGAGCTCATGGCATGCACCGGCTACCGGTGCCGGCAGCTGTGCAGGAGGGATATGCTATTCGTGTGCGGGAGAACCAAGAGGCGAGAAGGGGGACCGCTGCCACGGAGGCGATCCCTTTCCTTCCGTGCATCAATGCGGCCATGATGCTCGGCAGCTTTGGCCGTACTATCCTTCTCTCTCCCAGTGTTATTGATCTGGAGCTTTGAGGCCGATGCGAGGCTCGTAACGTGGGGGTATATGTGGGAGGTTCAAGAAGGTACAGCCTTCTCATGTTCGAAGGCCGTTGTAGCCGTGTAATAGCTTCTTCTTCGGGATGAATCAGCTCCCTTATTTCTAAAATTTCCTTCACTATACGCTGGAGGCGCAGAGGGAGGGGAGGAGGGTTCCTGTCAGCTACCATTGCCTCTGCTCTGTACCTTTTTTTGTCTTCGTTGTTTTCGCTCTCTTCTCATCCGGCACTTGCGATCCGGGTGCCAGGCAGGGGACTTCCTATTTCATCTGGCATTTCCACGTTGGGGCGTTCTGCTTCTACCCTTTTGTGCGAGAGGTGCCGCATGCCCCTCTTTTTTCTTGCCCTCTGCCTTTCGCGCCTTTTTTCGTCTCGTTGAAGGTGCTGCGCAACAGCGGTCAAAACTGTCGGGACCACCTTCGATGAGAGAGTTGTTGACGTGCAATCCAAATTTTTCTGGCGTGCGAATAGTGCAGCCAAGAGAGACAAAGAGAGGCGACTCGAAATCCCATGGGAGAGAGGCACACACCGCACCCCTCATGTGACCAATCGTACAATCCAATAGGGTGGTGCGTAGCACCTCCCCGTATGAAGTGCTTACATCGTGTGAAAGGTACGCTCTGTCACAAGTAAACGCATCAGAGGAAAAAAGAGTGATTCTCTTTTGGAGCCTGCATTTTTTTTCTTCAAGTTTCACGATACATTTAAGAGTCTTCCCCCTCCCCATCCCTCCGTCGGTCCGCTTTTCTATCGCTTCCAGCAGGACTCTTCGGTGCGGGCGCTCTGTGTGCCTTCATCTTTTGCTTCGTCGATGATGCTTCACTTCATCGCCACGGAATACAACCATCATCGCTAGCAAGAGATAAAACGGAACACACACAAAAAAGAAGCGCACTCCCTCTCCCACCGCTTTGATTACACATGTATTCTCTTCCTCCTTTTGCTCCCCTCCTGGAGAAAGGTAATTTTCCTCACTGCCATACTGCAAAGCACTAACAAAACGCACACACGAAAAAAAATAAGGAGAAAGGATAAGAAACGAATTTTCGGTACAGACACCGCCTTCTCATCATCGTAGCAACCCCCCTCCTTTTCTTGTTTTGATTTCTAAAAAAAAACGTGCAGAGTCCATCGCTCGAGCTTTCCATTCTATTCTCCTCTCTTCTTCGTCTCTCCCACTCTTCGCACTCATATATGTTTGGTAAGCAGAGGTTTCTCTAAGGCAAGCGCATATCTCTCTCTTTATCTTTCACAGCATATTTCTCTCCAGGCTCGAACACCATGTTCCGTTGCCGTGCCATCCCGAAGCTCGCCACCATGGCGGCGCTCCGGTTCTTGACCATTACACCGATCCCGATGCCCGCCCTTTCCCCCACGATGGAAAAAGGCAAGATCACCGAATGGTGCCGGCAGCCCGGTGATGCCATCGGCTCGGGCGACACGTTTTGCAAGGTCGAAACGGACAAGGCCGTGGTGTCGTACGACAACGCCACCGAGGAGGGGTTTTTCGCTCGTATCATCGTTCCTGCTGGGGAAGAGACCGTGGTGGGCCAGACGGTCTGCCTCATCGTTGATGAGAAGGAAGGCATTAACTCTGACGAGGTGAAGAACTGGAAGCCTGAAGGCGAAGAGTCTTCTGCCCCCGCTGCGGAGGAGGCTGCAGCGGCCCCTACTCCCGCTGCTGCTGCCCCTGCTGCGCCTGCGGCAACTTCAGGTGACCGTGTGAAGGCGTCTCCCTACGCTCGCAAGCTGGCCGCCGAAAAGAATGTGTCCCTCAGCGATATCAAGGGCACTGGTGGTGGTGTGGGCCGCATTACTTCTAAGGACGTGGCCGCCGCTGTGGCGAGCGGCTCTGCAGGGTCGGCGGCGAAGGCTGCTACTCCAGCGAAGGCCTCTTCGCCTGCTGCCTCTCGCGCTCCCACGGCTGGTATGGCCAAGGCTGCGGCTGCCGCGCCTGCCAAGGGCTCCCCACCGGTGAACCCTCACTACACGGATATTCCGCTGACAACGATGCGTGCGGTGATTGCGAAACGCCTGCACCAGTCGAAGAATGTGGAAATTCCACATTACTATCTCTTCGACGACTGCCGCGCCGACAACATGATGGCCCTCATCAAGCAACTGAATGCCAAGGGTAACGGTGAGTACAAGATCACCGTGAATGATTACATCATCAAGGCCGTGGCGCGCGCTAACACTTTGGTGCCGGAGGTGAACTCCTCTTGGCAGGGTGACTTCATACGCCAGTACGCCACCGTCGACGTTTCCGTAGCTGTGGCCACTCCCACGGGTCTTATCACGCCCATCATTCGCAACGCTCAGGCGAAGGGCCTCGTAGAAATCTCAAAGGAGATGAAGATTTTGGCGAAGAAGGCGCGCGAGGGCACGCTGCAGCCGAACGAGTTCCAGGGCGGCACGTGCTCGGTGTCGAACCTCGGCGCCACTGGCCTTCCGGGCTTTACCGCCATCATCAACCCTCCGCAGGCGATGATTCTTGCTATCGGCTCGTCCAAGCCCCGCCCCGAGATCGTCAAGAACGAAGAGACGGGCGAGTTCGAAATGACGGGCAAGATCGAGAGTGTTGTGAACTTCACTGCCTCCTTCGATCACCGAATTGTGGATGGCGCTCTCGGTGCCAAGTGGTTCCAGGGCTTCCACGACGCCATGGAAAACCCGCTGTCTCTGCTGCTGTGAGGTGGCACAGGAAAAATACTTGGGCGCGGTAGCATGGGGGCTAGTACACACTCACTTGCACACGCAAAGACACCCACATCCACAGAGAACGCATTCAAAGTTGAAAACCAAAAGAAGAAAGACCGAGAATTAGAAGTTTGACAAAAGGTGAGAAAAGAGCAATGTTGCGCTTTTTGTTTCAGTTTTTTTTTTTTAGGGGTTGGGGGTTGGAGGGAGATAGTCAAACGGGACGTTGATTTCCTTTCATGTCAGATGGGAAATTTTCTTCTTTCTTTTCGCCGTCCCCTTCTCTCTCTCTCTCTCTCTCTCTTACCTATTTCATTTCTAAGATTGCTATGATTCAACTTCGCCTGTTCGGGCCTCGCCAAGGAACGCCAGTGCCAGTGGAGAGGGGAGAAGAAAGTAGGTCAAATAATAATAATAAAAGTGACTGACGCGATGTGTGTCTCTTCAGTGGTGTGTGTGAGTGCGTGTGCAAATTTCAGTAGATATGTGAGCTTTTTTCGTCTCGTTCTCTGGGGAGGAAGAGTAGCCCCTATGGTGCAGATTGTAAGCGTCCTCTTTTGATGTGGGGGTGGGGGTGCTGCGCGGGTGCGCGGGAAGGCCGTTTCGAAGAGCATTTGGCATGAGGCTGGCAGCTGCTAGACGGTGAAGCCTTGCATGCAAAGCCTTTGTGATCGCTCTTCGGCAGGGTCTCATCCCACACTCCCTCTTTTTTTTTGTTGTCTCCTCCTGGTGATGTTCCTCAGTGGATTTCTCTTGAGAATGCCATGCCGATGCATGAAGCTGCAGAGCTCCTATGGAGGAATGCGCAGTGGCTTCGGCTCCTCTTTCCCTCCTACTTTTCGGGTTTCCTGCCGTCTTCTTCTTGTCTGTACGTGGAGACCGATAGAGAGAATGAAATCGAAGCGAGGGAAGGTGCTCGTTCATCATCCTCCACCCTTCCTTTTGGTAACCCACAAGATTGCTGGATCAGACTGTATCGTGACTACTTTACCTGTACGCCTACCTAAGAAAGGAGGATGCTCCAAACATTAAGTAGGAAAAGAGAGACTATTTTTTTAAAAACCCAACATATATATATTTTCTGGCTATCGTGAAGATTCTTCTCGCCCATTCTTGAACTTGCGGGCGCGCGGCTAAGCAAAGTTGAAGTGATTATATCAGGAAAGAGGCTTTAACATTCTCAACTTCCCTTTTTCTGGATGTTTCTCCGTCCCTCGCTCTCTCCCTCGTTTTGGATGTGTGCAGTTCTCTCCGTTCCTTCTGTTTGAGAAGAATATATCTCTTTTCATTTTCATGTTTGGTATATATATCGATATATATCTATATATATGGAGGTTGGTGGCCTCCTGTGGTTTTCGTCCACAACATCTACGTCCTACGTCTTTCTGTTTCATTGCCTCCCCTCCTTTCGCATCTTTTTCCCTTTTCTGCCTTTCTCTTTCTCTTTCCCTTTTCTTCTGCATTGTTTACGTGCTCTTCGTCTTTTCCTTCCTGGCGTTTCGCCTTCATTGAGTGACTCTTTCGCCTTCCCTCCCCCCACGGCCTATCTTTTTTTTTCATCTTTCTGTTTGTAACTCTTCCTTTCCCATCTTGCATGGCTGGTCACCCCTTCTTCCAGAGGAGAAAAAGAATAGTTTCTCCCCTTCTCTCTCTCTCTCCTCTTCTCATTGCTCTCCTCCTTGATCCCTCTCTTCCAATCTCCATCTCTACTCCTTCCCTTTTCTATTTCTTCGGTGTCGTCGCGGGGTGTGCGTGCGACTGGTAAGTCGAATGTTTGTCCCATGTGTTTGGGTGATGAAGAGGGGAGAGTTGCCACCGCGTGAGACTGGGTGCACGCGGGATCGTGCAAGAGTCGAGGGCGGGGGAGAGCTTCAACTTGGGAAGAATGGCAAAGATCAACAAAGACGAAGACCGAAGGGCTATGCCGGCGACACACAAATGGTGGTGCTGGCTCTCCCCCACCCCCCCTCTCCCTTTCCCCGATCGGCGTTGCGTGTAGGTGAAGAGATGCGATGCAGGAAAGGCGTGGGGTGAGGATGAGGCGAGAGAAAACATCAACGGGTGTGCTACGCGGCTTGTCAGGGAAACGAGTGGAAGATGGATTTTCTCTGTCGCCGTCGCACAACATTCTTGGACAACAATCATATTTCGCTGGTACGGTGGCATATATATATATATATATGCGTGAGTCACCTAGCCACCGTAGCGCGTGCGTCGTTTCGCTTATGACCCGATGAGGAAGATGCTTGTTGTTGGGTGTGGATACTTGGGTGGTTGAGGGGAAGGAGGATGAGGCAGAAGAGGGCTGGATGGAAAGGAAATACAGGGCAAGAGCGGGGTGTGGGATGTGTGCCGAGATGACGTTGTCTTTATTGTGTTATGACGCGGTTCCCCTCTGCCCCACAATGGCCGCGTCCGATCGACATCCGTATTGAGCGAAGTGAAATGTGTTATGCCCTTTATATATATATATATATATTGTTTTCGCAAAAAGGAAAGTCACCCCAAAAGAAGTATGAACATATAATTTTGCGTTATCTGTGTTCTTCTACGAGGCCGTGTGCGCACAAGAGAACAATAGGGTGAGGGCGATGGAGACGCATGAACGACGTTGGATCGTTATGCACATAACCGATGTGTGCAGCAGGGGCTCCTCCTATGGGTGTGTGCGCTTGTTTCGATGATAGTGAGAGGTGAAGCATTCACATTTTCACGCACACATCTTCATAAATAAATATATTTATGGATCTTCTCCAATTTGTCGAGGGAGAGTCGCGGTAGTAGTTATGGTCGTTCCATTAACAATAGCAGAAATAGAAACAACGCATGCCGGAGCATAAAGGGGTGCTCAGAAAACGTTCACCTTCCCTTAAAGAAAGGGGGGGGGGAGGGCCATCGAAGGGAAGTACACTGCAGTTTCACTTGCTGCGTGACCTGCTTCATACGTAAGGGAGGTATGAGATTCCGGATGAAGGCGTTGTGTGCGTGATCCTGTCGAGGGGCTTGACCTTCTTTTCATTCATCTCGAGTGGAAAAGGGAAGCGCGCGTCTTGAAATGGTGATAATGTGGATACGTGTGTGTGTGTGTGTATGTGTGCTCCTTCCTGTCTCAACGCCGGTCTCGCGGTCACCTTAGGCGGCACCGAAGAAAATGAAGAAACAGTGCGCATGTGCTGGCGGATGTATTCCGTACTATGGCGGGAGTCCGCAATATCCCGCTGTTTCTTCGATATAGAAGGCGTCCATAGGGGGAGGAGAAATACTGGAAATGAAGCCGCTCAGGGGAGGTGCGAGCTGTGCTTAGCCTCTTTTCTCTTTCTCTTGTTTCTTTCTTTCCTTTTACCGTCTTTTGTTTTCGCGATGCACAACTCTTCTCTTCAACACCCTTTCGTACGATATGGTCCCCGCTCTACTTTTTTAATTCTTTACATCGGCTATGGCGCAGCACACTACACGCGTCTTTCAGCGAGGAACGCGGTGCGTGTGCTTCGCGAAAGAATATACATATATATATATATATATATACATACATATAAATATATATATATTGGTCCGAAGGAAACTGTCCGCGGAGTCTTCTAGCGGAGGAGGACCGGAAGGACGTCTGCGATCTTTTTCCAGCTCTTCTGTCCACCCTCGTATTCCCCAGCATTTGTACGAAGGGAAGGGCTACATTTGTATACTTGAACCCCTCCCCTCCCCTTTATACACTCGAAGTTGTGTGTGCGCGAGCGTATCCTCTCCGCCGTTTCCACCTCGTTCGGAACCGGGCGCGCGATTTCACGCCTCACACGAGGGATTTCGGCAGCCGTGCACCCTTTAGGTGAGGAAGTTCCGCCACCTCTCTCTTTTTGCTCTTCTCCCCTCCCCCCCTGTCGATTTCGCATTGGCTTTTTGCTCTCCCCTCCTGTCGTCGCTCGCCACCCCTGGAGAGAGAAGGAGAGTGCGAAGAAGGGAGGTACCTTGTTGGAGATCTTCGTGAAGAAAGCAGAGGGGGGGGTGGAGAGAGAGAGAGAGGAGAAAACAAAGGCGATTGCGTATTTCTTTCCTTCTTCCGTTCGAACTTTTGGTGGGAGGGAAAGAGGGGGGGGTTCTCCATTTTTCCTTCCTCCCTCCATGTTTTTATTTTTGCTGGCCATCATTTCTTCTTTCTCCTCTCTCCTCACCCATGTCGTCAAAGGATCGCCAGATTTCGGTGATTATCGCCGGAGCCACCGGCAGCACTGGCCGCGAGATCGTGTCACGCCTCGTTTCGCACCCCGATGTGTCGCGCGTTGTGGCACTGTCCCGCTACCCCATACCGATAAATCGATGGACGGCGGTGTTTCCTCATTTGCACGTCGGCGACGCGCGCCGCTACCTTTCCGTGGTACCGGTGGATTGGGAAAAGATCTTAATTGATGCATCGCGAATCCCGCGCTCGTACGTCACGGATGGCGTCTGGCGCTTCGAGGATGCGGAGGCAGAGTGGAAGCGGTACGAGTGGCACTTTAAGCGTTCGTACCGCCTCTCGCGGGCCTCTGAGGACGCCAGTGTCGCGTTTCGCACCACCGTAAGAGGGTATCCAGGGGTGTCTTCTGAGGCCGCGTTCGCCTCCTCGGGCTTGGGGGCTCGGGCATCCAGCACCCCTCACGGCTACATCAAGGTGCCGGCGTCGTGGACGCGAAGGGACGGTGATCTCGTCGGACGGCGCAGGCGCGTCGGTACATCCCAGGATGTGGTGGAGGAGCTACTGTTAGACCGCCAATCGACGGCCGACCCATTTTTCCCGAGACGCGCTGGGGGGGCCTCCTCCAGTGCGAAGGCGGGCGGCAAGGTGAAATACACGGATGAGACGGAGCGCCGACTGTGGAGCCAAGAATACCTCAACCAGCTATTGCAGAACAGCTTCTACCGCTCTGTTTTCTCCGGTCACCAGGTTGCGGTGAACTGCCTCGGCACATCCCGCGTGCTTTCCTCCGCCGAGCTCACTCTCGTCGACTATGACTTGTCCATTGCTTTCACAAAAATCATTCGTGTCTTCAATTGCATGACCCACGCCCAACCGACGGAGGACGAGGAGCGCCTCCTGGTCGAGACCACGTCGCGTGAGCTTGACAGCGTTCTGTGGAACGAGATATGCACCGCCTGTTATGGAAAGCTGGACTACCGTGAGAGCCTTGGGTCGCGCAAGAAAATTTGGGGTGGGGGTTCCAAGTCTGTACAGAGCGCACCGCAACTTCTTTCCATTCCCTATTCCGAGGACTATTACCAGCGCTCGTCGGGTATCTCCCGATTGGAGCACGCACACTCTTTGAAGGAACAGCAGGGCAGTGCCTCGCGGATGGCACAGGGACAAGAGGCAACCTTGCGCCACTTTTCTCAGGTTAGTGTGCGTGCCGCTAATGAGCACAGTCCACTAGCCTACTTGCGGACGCAAGGGAAACGAGACAAGGATGTGCTGCGGCTGTTCAACCGCTGGGATGATACCTCTCGTTTCTCGCCGCAAAATGCCGCCCTCGGGGATTCGCTGCTCACCTCTCCGACACTGATGGGCATTCCGGTGTCCCCCAAACTGTTTTCTCTGCGGCTTTCTTGGCCTCCGCTGCCGCTTGGCTCGCGCCTCCGCCAGATTTTGTTTGGGACTGCGTCATCGTCTTCCTTGTCCCGTCAGCACTCAGGTGAGGCGAACGCTCCAAGGGTATCTGATGACCGAACGCGTTTCTCACCCAATCAACGACAGTCTACGAGCATAACTGGCCCGCCACCCAAAGACGATGTGGACACGGAGGCGCTGGCGCGACAGCGCGCACGCATGCTGCTTCGCCGTGACACTGTCAGAATCTGGGAGCATTCGAATCTCACCATCTGGCGGCCCGGCGTATTCGCCAGACCGCGCAAGCGAAGATGCATGGAGCTTCTGTTCGCATTGGTCGAGCGGCCCATCGACGTCAAGTGCCTCGCAGAATGCATCGTGGACGACATCGTGGAATCGTTCTACCGAAACAGCAGCAGCGATGGGGCTGGGGAGCGTCTTGATGGCCAAGACACGTTGCCTCAGATGGGCAGGACAAAGATCATCAACGGCAGGAGTGTCGCCCGGCGAGCCTACATGAAGGCTTTGGAAGATGGGCTCGACGAGAAAGATACACGTCGAGGACAGCGAGGATACAAGTGACAGCTCCGCTCGTGTGCTCACCCTTAAGCTCTTTCTCTGTCCCCCCCACCCTCCCTTCCCCCCCGCTTCGCATTTTTCATGACAGACGTTGACCTATCGATATATGAAGTTTGCATCGCCGATGTCGTTTCTCACTCCCTTTATTCAGTACCCAGACTTCTTGGTTTGCCTCTGTGGGTCCTCCTCCCCCTTTCTCGCTTCTTGTTTTTTGCTTCTCGATGTGCTTATCCACGTTAAAGGGCTCCAGCAATACCGCCATCGAGAGAACGGAGGCCTTACACGCTTCGTCAAGCGAACTCATCGATTTTGCTGTCCTTTAGTCTGCACGTCTGTGATTGTGTGCGGGCTGAAGCGAAGATAGAGAGAAAGGCGAAAGAAGAGGGACAAGTGGAGAGTTTTTTCGACGAGAATGGTGCGAGGTGATAGCAAAGCATCTCCTTTTCTTTTGAATTTCTGCTCTTGGCGGCTCGATCTGATAGTGAAGTTGCATACGCCATACAACATGTTTTGTTGATTCAGCTTTGCTATCAATACCATTAGCGAGAGAAGTGCTTCACCATCCAGCGGATGCGCCGCACTTTCGTGGCTTAGGAAAGCATCGACGCTCTCGCAGCTGCGCTCTTGATGCAAACTTCTCGCTACTATTATGCTAGGACACCGTCTCCAACGCAGCTGCGTGGAAAAAACCAAGAGAGACAAACAGACTATGGAAGGGGCGCGCAGAAGGGGTAGGGGTGGTTGCGATGAGGAGGGGAAAAGAGGACGGCAAGATTGGGAGGAAAAAGCGGAGCAGGTCTGCTTTCTCCGCGCGTGATCGCACCTCTCCCCATGCTCTGCATTGGCGACGTCACCTTCACCGTCATCCTTTCCTTTCTTTCCCCGTTGGTGGCCATCGACTGACCCGCACTTTCGTGCTAGTGCTTTGTGCTCTTTTTATTTTGGGTTCAAGAGCAGCGGTGGTGATGTGGGCAGCATCCACCATTCCATACACCATGTAGCACTTGTATCGGCGTCACCACTCTACAGTGGTCCTTCTCTGCTACTCTTTTTCACGTGCTGCCTCGCTCCTCCCTTATATGTGTATAGACAGAAGACAATCACGACCTCAGCTCGCTTCTTTCCCTTCTCCATCTCTCCTGCTTTCTCCCCCCCCTGCTCTCCATTTTTTGTTTGCTCTGCTGTTCCACGTACACATCCCAAGACTTATCGGTCCCCTCTACTACACCTCCGCATTGTGTGGGGAGGCGCAGGATTCAGCGGCGGTACTCCCATGCCGGTGCGAACCCCCAACGACATCTCTTCCCTCCCTCCCTCCCCCTTCCCTCGCTGAGAATGGACCATCACGAAACGAAAAAGATGCGTGTTGAAAGCGCCAGTTCCGACAAGGCAGAAGTGACGCCCACGGCGCTGCCTGGTTCTGCAGCGGATGTTGCTGTTTACGAGCAGAAGTACGTGCACGACGTGTACAGCGCCATAGCAGTTCACTTCTCTGCCACGAGGTACAAGGCGTGGCCGAGGGTCAGTGGATTCCTGGAGGGCCTTCCGGCCGGCGCGTTTATAGCGGATGTTGGATGCGGGAATGGAAAATATTTCGCGGCAGCTCAACGAAGGTCCACCGACACACTCTCCTCGTCGACATCTTGTGGAGAAGTGGAGAGGGAGGGGGCACCCTTGCTGACGTCATCGCACTCAGCCCCATCCATCCCAACGCATCGCTATGTTGTAGGCCTCGACTACAGTGAAGCACTGCTGCGTTCCACGCAACGGTCTTTTGTGGACCCGAATACGCACCGAGAGCAGCCACGTCGTCACCAACCAAACCGGCGCAGCAGGGGGCGGCAGGCGGCAACTGTAACTCCGGTGTCAGAGGAGCTGCTGCCCCGTACTGATACAGTTCGCTGTGATGCTCTGCGCTGTCCGCTGCGTGATGGTCTTTTCGATGCTGCTATCAGCATTGCCGTGATCCATCACTACGCGAGTCGCGAGCGCCGGGTGCAGGCCGTGAGAGAACTTCTGCGACTTGTTCGCCCTCACGGTGGGCTGGTGCTGGTGTATGTGTGGGCTAGGGGGGAGGAATGTACGGCGAAGCACGCGGTAGACCTTGAAACCGGCGATAGTCTTGTGCCGTGGGAGTGCCACCAGAAATTTAATCCGGCGCATCAGGTGTTTCATCGCTATTATCACTTCTTTGCTGAGGGTGAACTGGAGGAACTGTGCGCCGAGGCGGCG
Organism: Borovskyia barvae; assembly: GCA_030849085.1. Taxonomy (NCBI): domain Eukaryota; phylum Euglenozoa; class Kinetoplastea; order Trypanosomatida; family Trypanosomatidae; genus Borovskyia; species Borovskyia barvae. Next base: position 50,806 of record JASAOM010001097.1, on the reverse strand, counting down.
GAGGGGGGGCAAGGCGGGGGCGCCATTCCGATAACAGTAAGGGAATCGTACTTTGATAAGGAAAACTGGTGCATCCTTGTGGAGCGCACATAGCGCACTGAAGGTATCGCAGGGTGAGCCGGCGGGTGGAGATGACGTTGAGAGAGAGAGGGTGGGGGGCGAAGTCATTCGGTAATGTTTCGATGAAGCTGGCTTCTGCAATGTTGTGTCCTGCCCCCGAGACGACGGGTATGTACCTGCTTTCCTCCTCGGTGAAGACCCACATTTTAGTTTTTCCGATATGTAGTGAAACTAATCAATCTGTAGCGGGAGAGGGAAGAGGGGGGGGTGAGAGGACGTGGGCCAAAAGCTCCCCTGCATTATCATCTTTAGTGCATTACCGCCTCTCCTCCTACGGCTGAGCAGCCTTTCCGTGCGAACGCCTTCCTTTGTGCGTGTCTGTGTTGGTTTGGCCAAGCGAGGCTCTACCGCTTTGCCATGCCTTTTTACTTTTTCCCAACCCATGTCTGTAGTCCATGTGTTGGCGGCGGAGGTGCGCGCTGTGGAGCAGCGGATGCTTTTCATCTCTCCTTTCTGTGCCTGTGGAATCCTTGTGACGGGCCTTCGCTTCTACCCTTCAAGACGCTTCTTATCGAATTCGGCGTCGTTCTGACGTCGCTGCAACGCGCTTGCGCACGGCGCGGTGTTCCTCCGCTCTCGCTCTTTATTATCCTTGACAACGGGGCTGGGAGTGCATGCTAAGGGGAGGGAGAAGAAGAGGGAGAAAGTCGGTTGTGCTTCTCAAGCAGGCTGCCGAATACAAGCGAAACACATTGAAAGAGGCGCAACAGACGGGGTGGGGTGACGAATGGCTTCCCTGCTGAGGTGCCTCTTTTCTATCATGAGCCTCTACCCTCCTCAGTCTTTCAAAACAACTAAAAGGACTCTCCTTCCCCTTCTTCGAGTAGCACCTTCCTGCGCATCATCTTCCTTGTTTCTCCCTCCCCCTGAGTGCATCCCTCTCTTTCTCTCTCACACACACACACACATATGGGTCCCCGGATCATCGCAACTCCAGTCATTCCTTCATTTCGTGTTCTTTTCTGTATTTTTTTTGTTCTCCTTCTCGTGCGCGTGCTGGGAAGAGAACGAACGACGACTCACTCGTTCGTCAGAGGAGCTGTGCGGGTATCCCATTACGGAGCGACGGAACACTTCCGCTCACGAGTGGCTCGTCGCGCCTTCCTCCTTCCCCCATTTTAATTTACTCGAGCGTCGGGTGATTTTGTGTGGCTCTGCTCATTTTTTTCTCTGTTTCCTCTTTTTTTTCGAGGGCGGCTCCTTGTTCCTACAGCAATGAGCAGTGCGTACTTTACCATAGATGCGAAATGGCTGGGCGCTGCCGCCACCGGCATCTGTGCACGCAACGGTATCATCCTAAAAGACGCTTTATCGCAAGCAGAGCAAGGCAGTGCAGTGCAGATCCTGAACGACCGTGCTGTGACCCTTTCTCATCTCCTTCGCACGGCTCACGCCTCGCTGGAGGCGGCTTGCGATGATTTCCTGCGCCAAAATGCCCGCAATCTTCGCCTAACGCGAGCAAGCCACCCCACCCCCGCAATCGAGTCTCTTAATAAAGTGGAACGCGCTTCTTGCCGAGAGCTCATAGTTCGTGTCGCCATCACCGGGGCGTTAGTGCAATATCAACGTCGTACACGACGGTGTGTGCTGAAGGAGGAAACATCGTCTTCCCTTTCTGCAGCGCCGCAGACCTCCGTGTTGGGAAATGGCACTCCTGACACCGAGGTCACCGACGAACTGCTAGAGCGCAGCCTACAGACGACTTTGCTGAAGGGCCTCCTCTACGCCTTTGAAGCTTTTCAGGAATGCCACTCGATGAATCGCGACCATTATCCTCCGCGGGCAGACAACAACACACCAGGAACGGTAGGCTGGGATACGCTGGTGCTGTTGTACCTGGTACACCGCGTACCACAGGTGGCTCGTCATGCGAGTGGGCGCGCCATTGATGAGTCTATTGGGCAGATCATACGCACGTGGCGCAAACTGTTTATTGCGCTGCAGTCCATCGACCCAGAGGAGGCACCCGAGCATTCCCGTCGCCGGGGAGCGTTATCGCTCGTGAACGGCCTACTCATTATTCTCTTTCAACGCTACAACACACATCAATGCGGCGTGCTGCTCGGTGCTGTGGAGCATGCGGAACGAGTAGCAGAGAATTCAAAGGAACCGGCGCGCTCCATCTTGCATCCTTCACGGCACATGGTCTCCGAGGTGGTGACGTTCTTGTACTACCGCGGCCGGATGCAGCTCTACGAGCGTAAACTTAGTGAGGCGCATCAAACTCTCCGTGAGGCATACACCCTTCTCCCACCGGCCGGCTTCGGCAATGAAGCTCAGCGCCTCAACAAGGAGCGGGTGCGCTTCTTCCTAACCGTAGCAGGCGTGGCGAATGGCCGACGCATTCCGGCTGAGATTGAGCAGGCAGATGCGGTGTTACTCCCTTCGCTCTTCGGACCCCTAGTATGCGCCATCGAGTGTGGTGATCCTGTGCGCTTCTCCACCGCGCTTGCCTGCCACGCCTCGACCTTCCACCGTCGTGGAGTGTACTTGATTTTACAGCAAGCTAAGATTTTGTGTTTTCTCATGGTCGTGGCTCGCGTACACGCGGCAATGGGCTCCCTACCGGGAGTGGACAACAGTCGGATTACGATCGCAACGCTACTAGCGGCCTACTCGTACATTACCAGCGAGGGTGCAAAGGAGCCCCCATTGTCAGATGAAGGGCCGTTAGCGGCATCGTGGCAGGGGAAGAAGAAACGAATACGCGAGGCAGAGCCTATGTCACCGAACTCTGAAGCCCGCCTGGTTGACATCGCCATGGACGAAGATCGCATGACGCTGTGGGTTGCTAAGCTCATCGCACGCGGCTATGTGCGCGGCTACTACTCGCACGAGCACAAGACGCTCGTGTTGTCCAAGAAAGCGCCATTCCCTCTGCTGCAAGAACAAGGGTAGCTAGCGCAACCGCTGGATGCGAGGAGCACCGCAGTCTTGGCTCTCCCTGATTTGCATCCATTCAGATCGCCCTGTGCAACACCATTTTTTCTTTCTTCCCACTCCTTCATCGATGCCCATTGTTCGCCGGCAGATCCTTTTGGCTCCGCTGTGTGTATTTCGTTTCGAGCCACGTGCAACGTACAACCCGACCTTCAGAATGCGCTATTCTCTCCTCCCTCCTACAGTTCGCCTGCTGCACGCGCCTTCTTTGTTGGAGTATTTGCCAATGATATGGAATACCAAAAGCAACATGGTGAGGAAGGAGGGCAAAAGAAAAGTGAGTGGTATTTCACGGAGACCTCATCTAATATATATATATATATATATCACCCTCTTCACATCTTTACGCAGGCAGAGATGTAAGCCTGCACGACGACGAATAAAAGTAGCCATTCTAGAGCAACTGTGTACTTCACTGTGGATGTACGTAACGCCGCTTTTGACATCCTCATCCAGGGCCGCTCCCGTGAATCCCAAGAAAGCCGTCTGCTCGAATCCGTGCCCGAGGATGGCGCACATGATTCTTCTCCTCTTCTCTGACCTCAAGAAACTCTACTGAATCCTCTCATTCCATCAACAAATGAGCCTGCTGGAATTTCCATCTCTGCCTTCACTTCGCTTCATCAGTTCCTCTACGACGCTACGCTCAGGAGAGAAAAACCACAGCGATATGCCTGTCCTTCACACTTTCCTCTCCTTCAGTACCCCTTCTCCCTTGCCCCCGCCGCAATAAGCTCTTTATTTAAACTTGTGCGCTTTCTTTCTCCCTATCCCGGTCTCTTCATTCCTCTTCTTATCTGTACCCGGTGGGCATTCGTGGAGACGTACAAGACATTGCCAATCCTGTGACACTTGGCCGTCCCCCGTCAGCCCTTTCAGTGCCTGAAACCGGCTTCCTCCCTCCCCCTTCCCGGCCGTGCGTGCGACGTGTACGTGATGCACAATCAATCGACCAATAATCGGAGAGCGCCCGTCCACGCGGCGGCGCATACATGAAGGCAAACCAAATGCAATACAAAAATGGCTGATGGTCGCATGCGCGGCGCCAGCTGGCGTCTACGCGAGCATGTGTGTGTGCCGCGAGTGGGGGTTGGTCCGTCGCCCTGGGCAGGTGTGGGCGTAGCGCAAGCGTGATGCATAGCAAATAACAATCACCTTGGGGGGTGGCCTGACGGCTGCTCCCTCTGATGCGCCGCTTTGTGCGGCCAGCTGACTGAATTTCTGTTAAGCGTCATCCGCTGACTTGCGCTACGTTTGCGTGTGGGACGTGTCACCAGCACTTCGCTCGTCCCGCTCGTTTGTTGATGAGCGGTGCCGATGGATGGTGCGGGGGAGAGCGCTGGGAGCTGGCGAGCGGCGCGGCAGGATGGTGCGGGCACCTGATGATCAACGAGAACAAGCATATATCCGACTGCGGTGCGGCTCTGCCGCGTTCCGCCCTCATGAGATGCAACCTCTAGTCCTTGAAATCTGAATGCTTGCTGCCGACCGTGCGCGTGCGCCGCGGTGTGGTTGCGTGCGGGTGGCGTCTGGCTGTCTGAGTTGGTGTGCGTGCGTGTACGTGCATGATGGCTTATACGACAATCTATTGAAGAAACCCGAATGACCGGCTTGTGGAAAGTACATTTTTATGCACTTAACTGACGGACTGTGCTGTGTGTTCTGGTGCGTTTTTGTGAGGCTTTCACCGAAGCGGTTTCGATATTTCGCCCTGGTGGCTCTAATTTTCCCTGTTGTAACCCTCTTCCCAGTTTTCTTGAAGAAATGGCTGACGTGCTTCTGCTGATCCCCGGTTGTGCTCCACGCAGCTGGCAGTGTACCGTTTATCACGAAAGGTATTTTTTTGACGGCGCATATGTTTTTGATTTTCTTGGTGCGTGCCCTGTTCTTGATGTTGCCCCTCCGACTCCATCTCTCCTTGGCCGGAAGGGCGGATCTCTTAACTCAGCCAAGTTGCTCTCCCAGGTGCTTTTCTATCGAGATTTGTGAATATGCCACCACGCTTTTCCACCTTCCTTTTCTCGGTTGCTCTCCTTTTTTCTCTCTTTCTCCCATTGGCGAACTTGGGCGAGGGGCAGCATTCGTGGAGACGGGTGGAGTCGGGCCGTTACATTCTGGAAGGGTGGCGAAATGCTAGGCTTCGATGTGATAAGAGGCTAATGCTTCGAAACAGGAACAAAAAATCGCAGCGTTGTGAGAAAAAACGGTATTCTACCTGTCCCCACTGCTCTCCATGGAGCCTTGTGCAGAGCGCCATCTCGATCGAGGTGCATGCCCGGGAAAGAGGCCGCCAGCCCCGTCGAAGGTTCCACTAAACAGAGTGGTTGATATACGGCATTGTGTCGTCGTAATGTTTTATATTTGTAGAGCCAGCATGAAAAGGTTCCTCTCGACGCGAATCATCGTTTGGGGACTGATGCTAATCGATGACATCTTTACTGCGAACTCCTCCTCTTTCCCTCCCCTCTCCGTACGATGACGGCAGTATCTCTCTATTTTTTTTGTTTTTGTGGATCTGTCCACGGCGCTTCGGGAAGAGGCACGCCGCAGCTCCTTCACATCGAGACCTTTTGCAGAAGTGGGGGTGGGGGTGGCAGCCTAGACTAGCACCGCCTTATAGACTTTTTCTTGTGTCTTTGTGCCTCTGCATCCAAGTGGATCCGTACTTGAGCTCACCACATACTTCTCAAAAATTTTAAACGCCGGCGGATTTTTTGTCAATCCTCCCCCTTTTCCAAGTACGCGTTCTGCTCTCTCCATTCCCGTACGAAGAGAGAGGAGAAATAAGGGGTATAAATAAATTGAAATAGCATCATGGAGAGTAGGCAGCCCCGCCGAGTAAGCAAGCAGGGGGCCTCGACGGTGCCTTCGAGAGATGATGATGGCGCACATGTAAGGGGCTGCAGTAGTGCGGCGTCGTCCGCCTCCCCCGCGGCAGCTCCACGTGCCTCCTCACCTCCCTCCCATTCAGAGAGTGTTTTGTATGCAGTGCTGCTACATCACTGTCTGTCACACCGCATGGATGATAAAGAATCTGCGGATCTGAACGATGATTCACGAGCCCCTCTTCTTGCCGACACACTGTGGCCGACATTTGATGTCGAGGGTCCTGCCGCTGAAGCCATCCGTGATAAAGTGGCGACGCTTTTTCCTTATCAGGGCTGTCTCGTTGAATGGAAAAAAGGAGAGGAAGAACCACCAGGAACTTTGGCGAGTGGCTCGTGTGGGACGGAGGGTATTCTCGGCGCTGCTCTCGGTAGGCGGAATGAAGAGAAATCTTCTCGCTGCTGGTGTGCGTGTATCGGTACGTGGAAGCCACCCTTTTTTCGTACCGGTTCGGACGATGGCGGTGCGCGTCCATTGGAGCTCTTGAGAGGGGCCACGTCGACCGAAGTGATGCAACCTTCACCGACGAGGAAATCGACGCCGCTTAAAGCGGCTGCGCCATCAGCGGAGAGTCCGAGGGTGATTATAATGAAACGTCCTCCGAAAGGGGTCATTGCCACACTCAAACCGTCGTCTGTGAGCGCCGCTTCCGATTCAGGGCAGCAGGTATCATCTCCCACGAGTCATGCTACGCTCTGCAGCATAGACAGTGCCTCATCGAATCTCTTTCCAGCACGAGCGTCAGAGAGCTCATCGTCGGTGCACAGTCAACATTCTCGCCGTCCTACGATTGTTGCCGCCGATCACATGGCTGATGTTCGTCGGCACCTCTCTCGTCTTCTTGACGATTTTGCTGCTGCGATGGAGCATTGCAGTGACGCCACCGAGCGCCAGCGGAACGTTTACGAAGCAACCTTGGGGGCTCTACGAGGGGAGGTGAATGCCTCTTTCGCTGATGTGGTGACCTCCCCCACTGGGACGACGACTGGCGCACATCCCAACTTCAATTCGGCCGCTAACCAGAATCGACGGGGTAGCCTTACATTTTTTACGCATGGCGTTCCGCCCAACTGTGTAAACCGCGTTGGTGTATCCGGCCAGCACCCCTCAAATCGTTCTCGCGGCAAATGGATCCGTGAGGAAGGCGTCGCTCCGTGCCGGGGCGTATCAGGTGCTGAGACGCCGGGCAAGCTGGAGGGGGTGGCGGAATTGCCGCCGACGGAAGAGACAGCTGACCTCACGCGCGGTATGGCCACTGTTGCCTTTATCATTGCCGAGCATATAAGGTCCATCTTGCATCCCAAGGTAGTCCCGAATTCGATTGAAGACGGTGGGGATGCAGCACAGAAACAATTGCACTATCGTGTGGAAGGATGTGGTGCCGGTGCTCGCTCTTCTTCACCCGCAGGGACGCGCACGACAGGTCGTAGCTGTGGTGGGGCAATGCACGACGACTGGCGATTTACGCATGTGGTGCCTCTGAAGTTGCCATCTCCACTACAGGCCACGCGAAACTCGAGAGGGATCGTTGTGATGCCAGAACGCTACATCGCATCTGAGGAGACGCAAGAGTTTCGGCGATTTCTACACAGCTGCTTATGGTCCCGCATTGTTGCCTTGCTAGACCGCATCTCGCTTTGTGATGCGTCTAATGAAGGGGCTCCACAGAAAGCAGAATCGAATCAAGAGCGGCGTGATATTCGTGCTTTCGCACAGCTAGCCTTCTGGATATGGCTCTATACGGCTTGTGGACTCGCTACCGATGCCATCCAGTCCTATTGGGATGAGCGGCAGGGCCCGGTGGCACGGACAACGGCCGTAGCAGGTGCAGACAGCCTGTCTGGCTCGGTGTGCAATAATCCCAGAACGATGCCATCGTCATCGCCGCTGGCCCTTCCACAGCTACTCCCCACTGTAGAGACGCTGGCGCGTCATTGGCAGCGACATCAGTACCATCGTCTTTGCCCGACCTCCGAGACGGCCTTGACGCTCAACATGTTTCTTTCCCTCACTGGAGTGCCGATGACAGAGAATTCGGTGGCAGAGCGTATGTTTCCTCGCCACAGCACCGCCTCCGACGGCAATGCTCCGTTCTTCTCTATGCTACAGCCTCGAACGACGCCCGACTTCACTGTCGCATCCGAGTCGACGAGTGAGCCTTGCCATGGCTTTACCAGTACGAGGGGCATGGCTAAAGATGGCACTCTTGAACGAGTTGATCTGCGCTTCCATACGGAAGAGCTACCTCGGGCACACGAGCCTGCGATACGGGCAGGCTCCATGGGTGGACGCGACAAGTGTGCGACGGCTGGCAATGATAGGGAAAATGCTGGCAGAGGCATCCAGAGGGATCTGCATTCACAAAGTCTGCCGGTTGGAGAAGCCAATGACAACGGTGATTCGATGAGGATGAGAAGCAGTGCCGAAACGCAGTCGCCGACGGTTGAGCAACATTTTTGCCCCTCTACCGCAGAAATCTACCTGAATTGGTTGCAAGAGGTGGAGGGAAAGACAAAGCCAACGCGTCTGGGGCTTCGAATGAGCACGACAGTTTCCAACACAGCTCATGCTGATGGTGCACTGAGCACATTAGGGCATAGTGGACACCAGGAAGTTGCTGCCCAAGGCCACGTGTATGACTGGCCCGTTGCGGAACCCAGCAAGGCTGACCACAGCGATTGTAGCGCGGCGGAGGAGCAAATCCACAGTCGCATGAAGGGTGGGTGTGGAGGCGGCGCAGTTGCTGGTGGCCTACTGTGTTTACCCGACCCTAGCAGCAGAGAGAAGGGTGTGTTGCTTCAGCTGTCTTCGGTGTTGACGTCGGCAGACTCGACCCCGTCCCTCCCGCGTGTGGAGAAGGAGTTGCAGCAAGCGCGTGCAGCAGTGCAGCTTGCCCGAAAGCTAGGCACATTGTATGCTACACAGGACATGAATACATTACTGCCTTTGTTACCAGCGGTGAACGAGAGTGAATCGCTGCTGTCGGACGCGTGTTCCGGGCATATGAAAGCAGGGGCTATCGGTTCCTCGGAAGTGGGCTCAGATGTTTTGCGAGCGCACACGAACTCTCATGTTGGGCGGGACTCCCACCGCGTCCCGGTAGACCGCTTTCAGTCCAGTTTAACGGAGGCACCCATCAATAACTTACCTAAAGCGACCGGTTTGCCTTCTCTCCTTCTCGCCTCTCCCCAAGCGAAGGACCGTCTGTGTAGCGGAGTGCCGCTGCTGTCTTCTCGCTGCGGAGCTACCAACGCCGTATGCCCAGCGCCGTGTCTTTCCATCGAGTCACAAAATGCAAGGTTCAAGTCACTGATGGAGCGCTTCAACAGTCTTCTCGCGGTGGCGGTGGCACAGAAGGATGCACTCTTCTCCAGTGAAACCCTCGCGCTTGAGCTGGCACTTTCTCTCTCAGTGGTATTGCTGTCTCACATCACGGAGGAGGTCCGGCCAAGGTCCCCATTTTCAGAGATGGGCGCAGATGGTGGCACGTATGCGTGCCACGGTGACCCCTTCCACCAGGCTGGGCGCTCTTCAGGAGCGTGCGTGACCCCAGCAGCGAGCAGGCCTGTCAAGCAGTCGGCTGAATCATCCACGGCAGTGGCGTCCCATGCTGTTTCAAGGAAAAGAGATGGCATGCGAGTGACGGAGCCGTCGATAAAGTGTGTGCCGTGGGATCCCGCTCGGCTTCTTGGATTCGATACGGGCCGAACGCTCTGGCGACGACTTTCCGCTACTGTCCGTGAAACGTTGAGTGGTGTGGCATTGCGCACCCTTCAAAAGCGGAACGTCAGCTTTCTGCAGGTGCTGCTGCACTACCTCGTCCTTGACACGACACTTGCGCACCATGAAGCGTGGTGTCGGCACCATGACTCCGACCAACGGCCTCTGTCGACTGCCTTGCATGTTCGAAGAGCGAAACCGGAGGAAAAGTGCAAAGGTGTGAAATCGAAGAGGCGGAAGGAGTCTGTTCAGTCTATGGCTCACCCTCCCGTTCACTGGGCAATGTCCTCGCTCGATGGATCTGCCAGCTTTGTGAACGTGTGGTACAGCAGCTTTGCGGCACTCACAGAAACGACTAGGCACCAGCTAAAGGGTCATGAAAACATACCCACTACACTGAAGGATGCGGTGTGGCATCTCGCGGGACTCGCGCAGTACTTCGCGCAGATGCGAGATTGCGGCTACCTCTGGTACAGAGGACAGTGTTGTTGCTCCTCCCCCGTAACCTTCGCTGAGGGACACTCACCTTTGTCCAGCACTGCAACATCGCTTGTCGATGGAGACTGTAGTGCGGACAAGGGGCCCTTAGTGGCGGGGCGTAATCACGGACTTCAAGGTTTTCTCTCCTCGCAGTTGATGGAGCCTGGTGAGATGGTTCTCGAGGTGATGATATCCTTTATGGAGAAGGTCGCTGAGACCCTCACGGCGGAGATGAAATCAGGTGCTGCGGCGAAGCGTCAACACCGCCAGGGTGTACTCCTCGCAGGTGACTCCAGCAGTGATGACGATGAATCCACATGCCTCACAGCGGATGAGTCGGGTGGTGTAGATAAAGCAGCGCAGCCGGCGAGCTTCTTTGATGCTGATAGCGGAGAGAACCTCAACGATGCAGATATGGCACACGCGCAGACGTGTTGGATGGAGTTGGCAATTCACTACTTTCTCGAGATAGTGGACGTGCTTCTCGATGCCGCACTGCTCTTGCCCGAGAAGCCCCTCTTTCTTTATCAGCTGACCGTGAGTGCTTCACACGCTGCAGCCACCTCCTCCGACTATGTGGATGGGCTTGCCACAGTAGGACTTGCTTGCACAGGCGTATCCCCGTTATGGGGAGCAGGGGATTCGCCGACTTCGTTTTTAGGGGCGCCATCGAAGGCCGCGGCAGATTCACCGCTGGATCGCGTGCAGGAGTTTTTGAGTTTTTACACGGCACACATCGTGCAGGCGGCGGTGACTCGCTTCACTGCGGATGATCGATTTGAGACGATGAAAGCCGCAACGATGCAGGTGAAACCTGGGAAGGTAACAGCGACCACTGTCTCTGCTTCCAACGCCGACCGCTCATCGCGTTCCTTTCTAGCCCGACTTCTCGCCTCTGCCTCTGCGCCGCGTACTGCTCCCATACCAGGTGAGACCCCTTCTACTTGCGGGCGTTTCTGTGTAGGGCGGCAGACGACCACCCCCGGTCTGATGGATCTCTCAGCTGAAGCAGGCGCGTGCGACTTGCATTCGCTCCCAGATCGACAAAGCACGTTGTGGTGGCCTGGGATGCCTTTTCGGCGTCACGCGCATCTCATTCGAGTTGTGGAGCATGCACAGCTGGTGAGTGTCTTCCTCAACATCCCGACGACGCAACATGCGCCGGTATCGGCGCCGATCCTCCCCTTTCTGGAAATGTATCGCGCCGCCCACGAGGGTGCTGCGTCGTTGCAAGTAAGTGCAGTAACGGCGCTCCTAAACACCTCAACCGGTCCATGTGCGCAGCTGCTTTCAATTCCGTATTCATGTCTATGCTTTTTCCCCGATGTGGGGCATCGGACTCCGTGTTATGAACGTGCGCTAGAGCATGAGCGATCCATTTCTGGGTTTGCAATGTCTCCGCTAGAGCAGCGGCCTGGCCGCTCTCCTTTAGTCCCGCGTCAGCATCTCATCGCGGATCGCGTGTCGCGCGAAGCGTGCTCCGCGCTTTGGATACGGATTGAAATCCTGAGGCTGCTACGACACGCGGCTACGCCGTTGGACGCGGAGAGTTTTGCGAGTTTCACCGTATCCGCCGCCGAGATCGCCACCCAGGTGCGAGAAAAGTCTACGCAGGCACACTTCACAGCCATCGCATCCATGCGGGCTAACGGGGAGTCAGTAATGCCGAGCACCTACGCATCCACGTATGTGCGACTGCTATTCTTGCGGTACGTTCAAGCCTTTTATGCAGACATACAAGCTCTCAAGACGAAAAGAACGACAGTCGTTCCAGGCGCAGCCGCGCCATTCAATCCTCTCACGAGTGAACCTTTCAATGGCGTCGAAGGCAAGACCCCATTCACCGGAGGGGGAGCTGCCTCGCAAACGGGCTCCATGGCGTTCATAGACACCCCTTTCTTCCGTACTCTTGGATCGCCGCGGGTTGCCGATCCAGTGAGTCCGTTTCAGCACCTGACACAGCGTCTATGGATGCAGTACTGCCTGGAGCTCTTGCGCGCACTTCGAGAGCTGTGCTGGAGTTGTGCTGAGGCACACACAACCGCGTCGAAGCTTTCGATCGCCTCTGTCTTCGGCCATCTACTTCAGATGATAGGTGGTCACTGCGGCGCGGAGGAGGAGGAGGAGGAAGAGGATGATGAGTACGAGGTGCACGGTGATCGCAGCGGAGAAGGCCAGCATAGCGAAGCATCGTTATTGGAAGGGGCCCTCGGATTATCCTCTGGTGTTGCATTCGGCGGAACGTTAGCCTCATTTTCTGCCTCAAAGGTTAGTGAAAGGGAGGACTTCATTGATTTTGAAGTCTCTTCGTCCGGCAGCTCGGTTACGATGGAGCCCCCGGCGGACTCATCTCGTCAAAGTTGCCCAGGGGAGCCGAGCGACGCTGCCTTTGGCGAAGATGAGCGTTCGATGACGCCATCGAAAGCATCTCATTCTCCGCCATCAAAGCGGCGCGCCACGGCGAAACCGACGGATTTGAGGCCCACTCGCGAGCTCGAATCGCAGAGTTCCAAAGGCTCGCGGACGCGTTTTATGAACGGCGACACGGAGGCTACGCGAGAAAATCGCACTCCTCGAGGTGCCTCCTCCACTTCTATGACTGCCACTCCACCATCCCCTCCTTTGGTGCGTTCTCCTGCGGTGCCAGCACTTTCCTTTGCGGGTTTGACGCCGGCGCTGTATTTTGCAAGCTGTGGTGACACCGCTGCCGCCCAAGAGAATGACTTTTTCAAGGAGCAGCGGTCGACAGAAGGGAAAGCCGCACGCCCGGATGAGGCGTCTCGGCCGCAAGACGAGTCGCGGATGTCCTTGGAAGATGAAGGCGACGGTGAGATAGAAGCTTGTGACGTGAGCAGCGCTTCACTACGGGGTCCCTTAAGCCTCTTCGACATGAAGCAAGGCTTCCGCGAGATGAAACCGCAAGGCGCTGACGCCATCCGAGCCTCAGGCGGCGTGGAGGCAGGGAAGGTGGTGCCTCCGCAGACAATCTCCATTCCCAAACTGGCCTTGGGGACCCTTGGGCCGCCCCTTTACTTTGCATCTAGCGGAGACACAGGCGTTTTCGCGGAAGGTACCGTGGTTCCCTCGCCACTGCAGTCGCCGGCTCTCGCTCGACCTACACTGAGCCGACATGCACCACCGACTTCCTCGGTTGCAAAGCCGGTGCATGTCGACCCTAACTGTACTGAAACGCGGAAAGCAGCCGTGAAGCCGTTCTCCGCTGCAGCCATCACGTCTCCGTCGCCATCATTTGGTGCTCTGCTCGCTGCACCTGCTACCGCGTTGACCACTGTAGGGGGCCTCATCCTTCCCAAGCTAGCCTTGGGTGCCCTCGGCCCACCGATGTACTTCACCTCTACCGGTGATACCGGTGGATTCGTGGAGGCTCAGAAACAGAAACTGCAGAGCACAGCGGACACTAGCAGAGTGTTGTTGTCTTCGGACAACAAAGAGTCACAGCTCAACGCCTCAGCGTCACCGAATCTCACACCAGCTACGAGAGTGGCGGCGACAGCCGAAGCAGTGACCTGTATGGAGGCTGCTGAAGTCTCACCTGCTCGCCGTAGCAGCGTTCTGTCCGACATTACTGACTCCAACTCTGCCTCTAGCTGCCACTCTGGAACGGCGTCACTGCCGCCCAAAGACGCCGTTCACGATGAGTTTTCTCAATTACGGAAGTCCATAAAAGACGAGGAAGATGGAAGAAGGGACAGCACGGCGGACCAGCGGAATGGAGGGCACCGCCGCTGCAGCCGCCATTCGGAGGCAGACCCATCGCTGAATTCTTTCGGGCTGCCTGAAGCGGACCTTCCACCTCTGCTCGGGAATGCACCGAGCGGCCGAAGGGAACGTCACGAATCGCATCTGTCCCTTGGGCCAATCGTCCTGCCAACGGTGACGATGGAACTCATCTTGTCCCTTTGCTCTGTCATACTCCAACGCGACAGTGGTTTAATCCAATACCGTTACACCGTGTCGTCACTTACGCAAAAGCGTGTGTTACCCGGCATCTCACCCACTTCACAGCGCCGCCGGCATACCCGATGCGCCGGCATGGGATCGCCTGAGATGATGGCCTTGATGTCTCCGAAGTCCATGCCCAGTATTAGTTTAGGGGAAGCAACAAAAGCCGAGAGGCACCGCCATACGCCGCAACACAGCCCCTCCTCTTTTCATGTTATTCAAGCTATGCACAATTTTCTAAAAGACGGCCGGAACAGTCACGTTGCGGATCTTTTAGAGCAATGGCTACTCTGCGAACACGCGGCTGATGAGAGAGCAAGGATGGAGGAGTACGAAGCGGCCTATGCACCATCTTCTGAACTAGGCTCCTCACAGATCGGACATAGCCGGTCTTTGCCGTCTTTATTTGGCGATGGGAACGCTAGCAAAGCTGCGCACCGCGGCGGTGCGTTCCGTACGGCGGGTAGCCGTAGCGATAGGAGCCCGAACAATGCCATGATTACTGGTCGGTATGTTCTGTTACGTCTTTTGCTTCCCCGTGTGATTACCCCCTTCGTGGTCCAGCTGAACGACAGACGCATCGGCGCAGGTGGCTACGGAACTGTCACGTCTGGAATGGTGCAGAGACTTGCGACGGGAATGGAAGCGCAGCAGTTGCCGACGGAATGGGGGAGGCGTGGATCATTGTGGTGCCCTGGTAAAGCTAATGGGTGTGGTGCTGCCGGTAGCGGCGGTGGTACCGCAACGCCTAGCAGCGCCGGGGCTAGTCGCTTCTTAACAACAACAGAAAAGGCGACGGCTACGGTTTTGCGTGACCTCCGCACCCCGTGGCGTGCCGCAGTGCAGCGCATTGCAAACGTGCTCTGCCACGGAGAGGTGGCGATAAAGCACATTTCGTTAAACGCGCAAGGCAATGAAAGTGGGAACCTCCCACTTTGCCACTCCGAAGTGCTTGCCATGTACCGCCTTCGTATGCACCCGCATATCGTTCCACTTATTTCCTTTGACAATACGAAGGATGAATACATGCTGGTGATGCCGTTCTACAACAAAGGCTCACTGCGAGTGTGGAGGCAGAAGCACTATCCTCTGGGGTGTACGGTGTTGACACTTCCGCCCCGCATGCAGACATCGCACGAGGATGCGAGTGCCTTGTCGGACGCCTCGCTAGGAGACCTTCATCACTCCGCCCCAGTGCCGGCTCCAACATCGTCCCTCTTCGCTACGTGTGCGCGTTGCCTTGTGCAGGTCTTGGAGGCGGTCGACTACATGCACGAGCAGCACATCCGCCACGGTGATATCAAGTGTGACAACGTTCTCATCGCTAGTGCCGAGGAAGCCATTGCCGGCCGGGGACCGATGGATCCACCATCGCTGCCTTCCTCTGTGCGCCTTTGCGACTTTGGTTCTTGCGACACCTGTGATGACGATGACATCAGCAATCTCAAGAACGAAGTCATGGCTGGTGAAGCCCGTTTCTTGGCGGGACGGTGGGGTGTTGGTCGTGGAACGGAAGCCATTCAGCCCCCAGAGCTCATGTCTGCGAAGCGCCGCTACACCGTATTTCGCCGCATTATGGCCGCTGCATATGCCTCACCGCAAACGTCTTCTTACGTTACCTTCTCCGAGCGACTAGACCGAGTTCCCAGCACTACGCGCCTCAGCGCTACGGCAGCCGAATACTTTCCCTTTCGCGGCCGGGTGGAAGAAACCTCGGAGGCTGCGGAGCGCTACGCTACGAATCAGCTAAGACGAGCAGAGCTTTCGGTCGACATCTGGGCATGTGGATGCTTACTTTATGAAATGCTTACGGGTCGCATGCTGTTCGGGGAAGCTCGGCTGGGCCGTTTGCTGGTGCTCGCTGCGGTAGACGAAACGGATAATAATGATGCGGTGCCCAAAGAAAAAGCTTCGCGAGCTACCGCAGCTGCAGCTGTCGCGCAGGAGATGCTTGCTTCCGGCATGAATGAAACCGCTAGTGGCGGCGCGTCTGCGAAGGCCTCTCGGGACTCTGGGAAGGCCCTTGATGACTGGGAACGACGCGACCTGGAAGCTGCGGTAGGCAAGCGTGTGGTTGACTTCATGTGCAGGATGCTTGACCTGGACCCATTGAAGCGGCCAAACGCACAAGAGGCCTTGTACCATTGGAGGGACATCATGATGTCTCTCGGGCTACCTGTTTGAGAGCTAAAAGTCACTGAGAAAGCCGAATGAAAAGAGAGGAGAGATGGTGAGGAGGAGGCTGAGAGAGTCGGTGCGCATATCGGGAGACCCGTGTGGGTGAGTTTTGGGTGCATGTGATGAAGACATCGTTTGAGCGCAAGCGATATTCCACCTTTCCTCCTTTGGACACACAGGCGGGCTGCCTCACTGCGGTAGTACACTTACCTTTTCTGTCTCCGTTCCGCGTGTCTCATTTACCGGTGCTCAACGCCCCCCTTTTTTTAAAATGTTGAGTATTTACGGTTTGTAGGTGTGCTTGTCTGGTTGTAACGATGTTTCTCTTGCTTTGCGTACTATGGGATCGCTTAAGTGGGCTCAAGGGCAATATGATGTCCCCCTTTTGCAGAACACTCAGTTCTTCGCCTCGACATGACGGTGACATTCTCTGCTGCACGGCCCTCCTTCTCCATTCGGAGGTGTTTTTCATAGCGCCTTTCTCCCCCCTTTTTTCCTCGGTTAGCGACGTCTCTTTTTGTATGAGGTCGTAATGTGGCGGCTGATGGGTCGTTCAAAAGATGGTTGTGCCCACTGTGCAGATTCGTTCTCAGGTCGCTTATACGTGCGGGCACTTGGCGCTGGTCTCTTTCTTAGCGCGTGAACAGAGTCAACACTACAAGAGGAAGCATAGGTGGGAACGACGAGAGGGGAGGAAAAAAAAGGACCGAGGACCTCGTTGGAGGTGAGCTGCTCACCGCCTTCTACATGAAACCTTACTCACTTTACGCTGCGCTCCTCATTAGGCGTGTTGCTGCGTGAGCACTACTTTCCTGATCGGCAATGTTTTTCTGTTCAAGTTTCCATTTAAACGCAGAAATGTGTCAGGAGTGTCGTAAGGGAGGGGCGGTTGCTCGAAAATCCAAAGAGTAATCCTCTCTCAACCTTTCTTCTTCCATCCTCTCTCTTTCCCTTTTCAATTCGAATGGGCTGCAGGGCCCACTTTTGAGATTCTCCGTGTATGAACACACATACGTCGCCATAGGAGACTGTGCGCGTAGCTTTAGTAGGGATTCCTCTCTCCTTTTCTTCGGTCTTTTTTTTTACTGGTCTAGTGCTCGTGTTACACTGCTGCATCATAGCCACCTTTGGGGGGGGGGGAGAAGGTGGGGGAGGGGCTACTCTTCACAACAGAATCAGGCTCGCGGGAGAGAGTGATCCCGTGTGACTTACGTTGTTTTACGCGTCTTTGGCTTCTTATGTATGCTACTTCATGGAAGTAGCTGCACACGCACATACACACACACACACACATAAACGCATACAATCGCATAGGCATACAAACATACATACAGGCTTCTTTTCTGTTCACAAATTCGAGCCTTCTAAATTCGTACGCATAACAGAGAGGGTGAGAAGAGAGTGGAGGGGATTTGCGCATCTGACTACTCTGGATTCTACGGCTCGAACGATCGCGCCCTTTTGTACCACTCGGATTCTATTCCCTACCCGCACAAACTCACGCATTCTTGAAGGCCGAAGTAACGGCACATGTGACTAGACTCTCCTTCCCACCAACATCACGGTCGGCAGAATTGTTTTCGTCATCTGTACCTAAGCACGCTCATAAAGGTGTACATATATGGCTCACGTGGAATGTGTTTATCCTCTGTGTTTACACGCGCGGAGTCTCTCTGACGTGCTGTGCCTTCAGTTTGCACCTAACGCTGAGTCCTGAAGTGTAGCTGAGGACTTCTCCTTCCTTTCATCGGCTTCTCTCCCGAAAGGCTGCTTATCTATACATCTATATGTATATATATTCCCCTGTGCGTGAGCCGAGAGAAACGAGTGCCGTAACGTGGGTTGCGGTTGGCTGCTTTTCTCATCTTTGGTTTGTTTCCTGTTGCGAGCACGTTCATTCTTCTTCTCTCTTTTTGACGGTCGTGGCAGTGCACACACGACCCTTAACGGAACAAAAAAGGAAAGACAGCGAAGAGGAGTGCGGAGGTGGGAGAGAAGTGGGCAAGGCGGAAGAAACCTCACCCTGTGTGTGCGTGTGTGCTCTGCTCACGAGTACCGAAACAAAAGACTTTTAAGTGTGGGATTGAAAAGGCTGATAGAGAGCATCAACACACACACACACACACACGCAGGAGCGTGACCCATTATGGACACCGATGCCGATGTCGCCCCGGCGGATCCATTTTTGCATCCGCGATTCGGTGGAGCTGAGTCCAGTTGTAGCGATCCGGATGACAGTGTCAGCGTCGCGCTGGTGGCGAGCTTTTCTCCTCCCCTCGTCTCTTCATCGGACATTCCACGTTTACACCCGATAAAGGAATCGATGGAGTGTGTGAGCAACTTCCCACGTACTTCCCATCCTATTTCTTCGGCCTGGTCTCCAACGGAAACTGTACCTTGCCTGGCAAGCAGCCAGAAGCGTCCGAAGCCTAGGGATCAAGCATCTTCTGCCTGTGTCCCTCCTGCCTTGGGCTGTAGTTGTGCGGCAGAGGCACACCGTGAGGAAGCAATGGAAGAGACGGAAGTATCTACTCCACTGCTTTCTCATCGAGCTGGCGAGGCGGAAAGGCCATATGGAACACGAGCAGCCTCGAGCGAGGAAACTTTCAACAGTGAGGATGGGGGGTGGGCTAATGGATTGGGCAATGACGGCGAAGACGAGGGTGACTCCGACGAAAGTACCGATGCAGCAGGAGAGGAGGGGGAAACGACAGCGGCAGCCTTCTACGCAGTGAGAGACAGTCGAGGCTGGCCGCTTCCTACCACCTCGTCTGCCGCCGCCCCCATCACATGCCAGTGGATGGTCACGGACGCATTTCATGTGAGTCTCTGGTACGTGCTCCGGTACGCGGGGAAGGCTTTGAGTGCTGAGGATTTGTGGGCATGCCGGGCGATCCTCTCTATCACCGCCACAACCACCCCCAGCGAGGTGAAGCTGCCCAGTGGTGCAGGCGGGCACGGCTCAAGGGATCTCCGTGCTGATCGGGAAGTTGTCGACACGGATCCCAAGGAAACTGCCTTGAAGCCATCTCAGATTCAGTCAGAGGAGATGTTTGATAACTGGACATGGAGAGGTTCCGAGGAGTGCGAGCTTTTCCTTCGACTCGTCCTCCGCAAACCGTTTGCTTTCACTGCCGACCATCTTGAGCGGCGATATGGGGAGTGGATGCATGTGCAGCCCACGCTTGAAGGGCTGTCGAAGCGACGCGTGTTGTGGTGGCCTTCCAGCACAAACGCTACGGGCCCCATTTCCGGTGACGCCGTCGATGAAGCCGGTGAGCGCTACCCCAAAGATGCTCTCACTGCGGTGGAAAGGCAGGACGCCGTGCAGCCACCAACAAAATCCACTTCACCCACCATGGTACCCGCGCCACTACTGAGGCACTACGATGGCAAGCGTGTATCACGTCTCCTGGTGAGAGGTATACATGCCGCATCTGTCGAGCGTAGCATAAACACGACCGCAAGCTCGCTTGGTGGGCTTTCCCTGGCGCAGGAGGAAGTTATTCGCGTCTTACAGGCGGTTCGAGCACCTGAGTTACGCCAGTTCCTCTCGGCGCTCAGACAACTCAGCAAAGCATGCGCGAAGCGGAGTGGCTGCGCTTCACTGGATAAAACAAGGTTCGTGACAGCTGCCTCGATGAGGCCAGCAGCGGATGCACTACCTGGTTCCACCGCGTGTGAGAGTGGTGCCGAAGGCACCGTTCCGGAAGCTGCGATGCATCCGTTCCCCGCTACCGTGGAGGACACTAGAGAGAGACGGCGATTTGTACCTCCCCATGAGGTGAATCGTGATGACAACAGCCTCTATGATGCCATCCCAGGCCGAAAGCAAGACATGATAACTTATCTGGTGGAGCGACGATATTCAGTGTGGTTCTCTTTTCGTGCAGCGCAGAGCGGTGCGGGTGGTACGGAATATTGTGCGTCTGCTGCAATGACGCGCGACGGTTTCGTTGTAGCACCGAACACGCAGCAGCCTTCTTCTGTTGGTGGCCATCACAGAGCGCCACGCAATGCCGGAGGTGCTGCGGCATCCGTTATGCAGGCTAAAACGAAGATAAAACGCTGGTGCGGTTCCTCGCCAAACCCGGTGGTGACCAACTGCTTTCTTACTCGGGAAGAGGAGGAGGACGCGGTCGCATTTTGCTGGAATCGCTTCGTCGGCCCTGTATACGCCCCGCACACGGCCCTCAAACAGCGACTAAAGTGGATCACGGAACTTTTTCATGTTCTCACTTCTAACAATGGTTCGGGTTCCTTGGGATCGTATGGGTTGCAGGCGGTAGCAGCCACCATGGCGGTTGCTGCTCCACCCACCCTCTTAATGCTTCATCCACAGCTTCTTCTGCTTTGGCAGACGTTACATGCGGCCCGCAATCCGCATCCTTCTGTGGTGGACATCGTGATGCCATCTTCTTCTAATCTGGGAGGGGTAGCACTGGCACGTGCCGATCGATTCGTTGCGGGTGTGCCGCGTTTCCTTCTTCCCCCTTTCTTCTCTTCTCCTCCCTCGACGGACTCATTCAGTTCCACACGAGGGGCCCACGTGGAAATGTCAGGTGAGAGCGGGAGCCAAAGCGGTAGAGGCGGCGTACTGTCCGGTAACGCAGATCCGGTCTCTCATGTCGACAACAGTAGTGCGACGTTTCAAGAAGAGGCTTCGGTACCACTAGTGCACCTCTTTTCCCATCCCACCATTCTGAACGAGTATCGGGAGGCCCTTGCCGCGCAGCAGACGCTGTACGATGTCACAGATGGTGCTGGCTCTGCCGCGCAGCGCTTTCGCGGTAGAAACGTTGCTTTTGTGTCGCATATGTTTGACACAGTGATGGCTGCTGTGCGGGCGGGCGTGGCAGCAGTGAGGTTGCACCCACACGCCGCAGTAGCAACTTCAGCCTCCTCTGCGCAGGCGGACGCCTGGCGGTTTGTCTGTGATCCTTCAGCCGGGTACCCTCTCACCGCCAGTGAAGTACAGGCATCTTTTACGCCCCACTTTTCACGACCTCGAGGTGCTTCGCTTTACTCTCTCCTTTACCAACGAGGATGTTACGCAGAACATCTCTTGACCTTCACGCCACTCTATCGCTGGTTTGCTTGTTTGGAGATTCTCTTTCCCTTGTTGGAGAGCGCGCGGCGCTACGCAGATGCGAATGCTTGTCTACATTATCTCCTGGATGAGCCGATCTTTGTGCTGCATCATGTTCCTGACGGAGGGCTCGACGTCAAGAGCACAACCTCGGTGGGAAGGCGTAGTAACAACCACTCCAAGGCCTCGCTGTCACCCATCACCTACACCTTTCGTTACAATCAGCACAAACGCGGTAAATGGATAGCGCGACTGGCACAAAATTTGTCGCACCTAAAGCGACACGCAGAGGCGCTGTCTATTCTCGAGGATACACAGGCTGGGTACGTGGAGCTGGCCCGGCATTCGGCGACGTCCCTCGACTCAAGGCCTTGCTCAATGGTTGCAGAGGGGTGGGCTGCAGACAACAGCGAGCAAGCACGCCTTTCCTGGTGGCCCTTCAGGGACTTCGACAATCCCATCGCTGCTAACCTGTGCGCTGTCCTCGCGGGTGACACTTCTCCAGATCGTGTTTTGGTGCTGCCTTCAAAGGTACAACGACGCGCGAGGCTTTTGCGTGCTTTGTGGCCTACCTCTGCTTCTCTGATGCCGTCTTCGTGCCATGTAACTCCACTCGCAACAGCAGCGAAACATACGGCAGGGTTGGCAGTGCTGCACGCTGCGTGGGAGTACATCCGAGATCGATACTGCCGCCGCCACGATCGCTTAGCAGTGGAGAGACTGTTGGCCATCGTACACCGAAAAGTGCGCCAATGGACCCCGCTTTCGTCACGTCGGGAGTTGGCCACGTCTCAAATGAGCGATGTGACGGTGCGCCGTGTGAAGGGCGTCCGGGATGTTCTCGATGGTTCGCTGTGGCGTGAACCGAGTGATCAGACAGGTAACAAGCGCACTACGACGATGAGTGGCGCGACGGCGGTGCCGGCGAGTGAATCCTCGTCTGTGCTACCCCACTCAACTCGCTCGCAGCGACGCCCTGCTTCACAAGTGGAATATTTTGTCCTCCATCACTTCCTTTCTCGATGGAATGAAGTAGAGAAAGCTGGAGAGCGCATGCTAGCAGGCGCGGAGACATCGACAGATGCGGGACTTCGGGAGCGCAAACCGGTGATGAGTATCGCCACCAAAGGAGAGGTCATTGATCAGCCGGGAAACAAGCAGGAGGAATCCCTGCCGAGCTCGTGTTCTTCGTGGTATGGGGTACATTGTGAGGGTCAGTGGATCGCCTGCCTCGCCCGCGCGCTGCTGTGGGATTGCTATTGGACTTTTCCTTGGATGTCACCGCGATCTTCACACGCTTCCGAAAACACGCATGGGCAACCTTCCCTCGACGAGTCGTGCGATGTGTTGTGGCTGTCGGCCTTTCAAGACGGTCCATTGGATCTGATAACGCCCATCCGCTTTCTGGAGCGCCGAAAGGCGGTGATCGAGGCGCGTCTGTCACAGCTTGAAAAATTCACGCGGGAGGAGCTCATCGCCTGCACCGCTGCCCGCATCAAGGTGGAGGTAAAACGAACTGGTGTAACATCCGCAAGCCCGGATCATCCACTCTCAGCGAAGTCGAAGGCGCTACCCACCGACGACTGCGATGAGGAGGGGGAGGAGCTTGCCGAGGATTACCTTCCTCTGCAGTCGGGAGTTACTACCACGCATGAGAAATCATCCACGAGTCATACGAAGGCAGAGCCTCATGTAAATCCCTGCACTTCTAAAGATCTTCGATGCTCTGGCCCGCATTTCGGCGAGTGCGCCGACCCCCAATGCGGTAACTGTGATGACTCCGTTTTGATCTGTTCTTTCCATCTTAAGCAGCGTGACCCCTACAAGGATTCCTCCCCGCCCCCACCCTTCCCGAGCGAAGCAGATCAAGAAGAAGAAAGGAAGAGTTTACCGGGGAAAGGAGAACGGGCAGCAGCAGAACTCCGCGAGGCTTTGTCGACTCCCTCGTTGTGTGCCTCCACGCCTTTCGTACCTGAGGCATGGAAAGTTCCCGTGGGCCAACTGCCCCTCCTTGCGATCTTACGCGCGATACCCCTCCCGCCTCTATGGCGGTTTCTTCGTTGCCTCTACCTCAGTCCAGTGACGGAAGGCGTTCCCCTTCGGTTTTCCGGCTTTCCCGATTTGGTCCTTTGGCGCCAGAGCGGAGGCAGCGGCCGTGCAGCACAGGCCACTCACGCAGCCGTACGTCATCGTGATGCGTGGGAGGATTCGTCGATGCCAACCTCTGATTTTTGTTTGATGGAGGTGAAGAGCCCCAGCGACGTTTTGAGCACCGGCCAGATTGCCGTCAACGACCTCCTTCACCGCTGTGGGTTTACTGTTTGTGTTGTACGCGTGGAGGAGGTGTATGACCACGGTGGGCGGGTGACTGGTAAGCGTGTGCGGTCGAAGGGCTGATCCGTTCTCGCTCTTCCTCCCCTGTAAAGGGATTCCTGATCAACGAGGAGATGACTTACGTCTTTTTATTCGAAAAAACACCGCCCCGCTTTTTCCGTGAGGGAAAGGATGTCGCGGTGGTCGTAGCTTTGACCTGTTTGTGCGGCGCCGCGCTAGCACGGAGGGACACGAAAGTACAACCATGGCCCGTGCGACTGGGCAAAAGGGCGAGCGGTTGCTCAAGCTCTAATCCATTCTCCTTCGACCAGCCGAGAAGAGAGGAAAGGTGGGTGGCTCGGTGGACGGATTCTTGAGCGGAGGTTGTGTCGTTCCACTTGCTTCACATCTTCACCCGTACGCCTTCCCCCTTGAGTTACATCCATGACGGCAGGCGCAGCAAGATTTATATCGGTATGTACCTCTTTTCTTTTGTCGACGCCTACGCGGTCGAGTGCTTCTGCGCGCGTTTCAGCCTCATTCCATTCCTTCCCCTTCACCAAATTCGTTCCTTCTCCTCGCTTTCTCTTTCGCCGCAATCTCCGCCGATTATGGGCCTGTGTCCGCGTGCAAGTGCCATTTGATGGTGGAGCAGCACAGGCATCAAGGTCCGTATCGCACTATATATATATATATATATATATATATATATATTGTCTACAAACCGCGAACACTCTCTTCGAAAGGTTTCCTTCTCTCTTCTTTTAACGTGTCACCAGTGCCCGATCGCTCGAGCCACTATGCGTTCTTGTGCGTATATCTATCGTCTTTCCGCGCCACGCTCTCTCTTCCCTTCTTTAAGTTTCAATCACCTTCCTTGCCCCACCGCTAAGCGTCCAGTTTCCTTCCAAGAAGCTGACTTCAGCGCAGCTTACCCTATCGGTCCCAAGGTTG
Source organism: Borovskyia barvae (assembly GCA_030849085.1). Taxonomy (NCBI): domain Eukaryota; phylum Euglenozoa; class Kinetoplastea; order Trypanosomatida; family Trypanosomatidae; genus Borovskyia; species Borovskyia barvae. The sequence continues at coordinate 26,163 of JASAOM010001097.1, read as the reverse complement.
CCTCCACCTACTTGTCAACGTGGGCGCCTCGCTCTCTCGAGACTTGTCTGTGTATACTACTACCACTTATCCCTGGCGTAGTATCACAGCGGTGCGTCTCTGTTCTCTCCGGTGTGAGCTGCGTGCGCTCGTCCAGGCTGCGCGGTCTGCGTGCTGGTTCTCTTCACGACGGCGTTGGTGTGCTGTGCCACAGCAAGATGTCCGCCGCGACCCTTCATCCCGGCCACCGACCAGGTGATTCTCTGCTTTGTAGCTGTCCAGGTAAGCCACACGTCACATCACCGGTGGGAACGGCGAAGCTTGACGCGGATGATGGCGCCACTTCAGATGGCGTCTCCGCGTCTTCGGTGGCCACGCCAGCGCCGAGCAGGCGTCATCGCTCTTTCAAGGATGCCATTGAAGTGGTGGATGCGATGACGGCGCGCAAGCCAAACAAATGCCCCGACGGTTTTGAGACCACCAAGCGTTTGATTGACCGACTAGGCTTTCAGCCCATTCTGGAGCGGATCCGTTTCGTGCATGTGGCGGGCACGAAGGGGAAGGGTACAACTTCCGCTTTCACCGCCGCCCTTCTGCAAGCCTACGGGTTCAAGGTCGGCTTATTCACTTCTCCCCACCTCACGGATCTACGCGAACGTACAGTGGTGGACGGGCGGCTGCTAGATGAGAACACCTACGCGCGGTACTTCTTTGAGTTCCTCGACACCTATGAGGCGTTGCGCTATTCAGAAAGCCAGCTGGATCGTGATTTGTCAGCCCCCTCCCGCGCTAACTTTTTTCGGTTTATTTTTCTGCTTTCTCTCTACATATTCGACCAAGAGAGTGTGGAGGTGGCCGTGATGGAGGTAGGCATGGGCGGTCGTCTTGATTCGACCAATACGATTCCCTCAGAGGTCAGCATCATCACCGCTCTCGGGTATGACCACATGGAGATTTTGGGGGATACGATCCAAGAAATTGCCCTAGAGAAGGCCGGTATTATGAAACCCGGTGTGATCTGTTATGCAGCCCCTCAAAAAGATCACCCTGCGACGCGGAAAGTTCTGGAAAAGCACGCCCACGAAACCGGCACCCCCCTCTTGATTTTGGATCAGGATGTTATGCCCATTCGTCAGTGGCCGCGGCTAGCCATCGGTGGCGCCCACGCGGTGGAGGACAGCAAACTCGCGCTCATGGCCGCCCGGCGTATTGCCAACATTCTCCCCATCTCCCCGCTTGACGAGGCAGAGAAGCACGTACTGCAGACGATGACATTTGCAGGACGTTCTCAGGTGGTCGCGGTGGATGGCGGAGCGGACGTGACATTTTACTTGGACGGCGCTCACACGGTGGAAAGCCTGACTGGCGCTACCCGATGGTTTCTAGATGCCAGCGCCGCCCACACAAAGGACGCCGCACCACGGCGCGTGCTTCTCTTCTACACCTCTCGTGACCCAACAAGAATCCTCAAAGCATTTATGCCTTTTATTGCGCAATTTTGTAAAGTTGTGGTGGTCCCAGTCTCCTGCCCGCGTATGACAACACACTCGGCTGACCCTGGCGATGCCGAGGGCAGGATGCGGGAGCAGAAGGAAGAGGTGGTTCGAATCACCGAGCGGTGGCGCAGCGTGTATCGTGAGGTCCCGTGTCTTCCCTGTGCCCGTGCTTTCGATGCTTTGGAGGATGTGTTGAACCTTGTCGTGCCATCGGCGAGCGAAAGAGAGGACGCTTCCAAGCCTGCACAGGTATTTGTTTGCGGTTCTTTCTTCCTGGTTGGTGATATTGTGAAGCTCCTGAAGGCGCACGAAGCGGGTGTGCGCCATGCAGCGTAGATGCTTCGTGGCGTGCCTTCTATGCTTATGCTCCCCCCCCTCACTGAAAACAGGCGTGCTAGAGACCGGATTGGACAGTCGTGCCTGATGGTTCGATACCCCCTTACGGCGCCAAAGCGTCTTCTGTTCTTCTCATGCGCGGCGTTATTTTTTTTTGCGGATGAGGTGCAACGAAGGCGCTAGTGCTCTTCTTGCGAATTCCTCTTCTTTCGAATTTCCCTTTCACACTCTCTTAACCTCCCGGTTCTCGTCGCGTGCGATACTAACGAGTAACGGAGGGTGAGCCAAGGGTAGAGGAGGGCGTTGGTGAAGAAAAACATCGGGAGGTAAGATGTGATGCTTTTTCTTTACTTTTCCAAGTGCTGCTGTGTACCGGCGATGGTTTCGTGAGGGAAGGGTGCGGTCAAAGGGGTAGACGATTGCGTGGCGACGTACATGAGGTCCAACAAAATGGCAATAGTCTGACCAACGCACTCGCCTCGAACGAGAGGCTCCTAAACTGAAAAGGCTCTCCCAACCATTCCAAAAGCGAAGAGATCATTGCTGCAGGATAGTAACATATTCTTCCCTGCCTAAAATCCAAGTGGGTGATTATGTGGCGAGGAAATGGCGGGGAAAAGAAAACAGAAGTCCAGAAAGTTTTTCGGAAGAGGGTAAAACAAGGGAGGAAAAAAGAGGGATGAGGAATACATCATCACGCTTCTGGGACAGCCCTTCTAGGCGATTTGAAAATTTTTTGTGCATCGTGGGTGATTTTGGATGGTGAGAGAGGGCATCCTTTCCGGTTAACCCCGTTTTCTCTCTTGCACCGCGCCTTCACATTCGTTGTCGAGTTTTTTTTACCGCTTGTCGTGTGCGAATTTCAAAGTGACATTTTCCGCCATCCCTGAACCTTTTCAGAGGAGAATCGTCATGCCTGTGTTGCACCTACACACACACACACACAATGCAAGGGTGCGTAAGGAAGAAACGAAAACAGAGCACTGTAAGGATATCTTCCTGATACGACACTGTGATGTGATATCTCCGACTAGGTCGGAACGCTATTGTCCAGTTTTCAGCCCTATCGTACTCCTCCCCTTTTGGGTGTGTCTTCTTCCTTTTGGCAGGCGGTTCCTCTCCGTTTCCATCGCCTCCTATACTTCTTCACTTTCTCTTGTGTTTTCTGCTTCGATCAGTCTAGCTCGTCATGCCACGCCGCACTACTCCCGCGTGCTGATGTCATGTGGTGGAAGAGGAGGATGACCTGTCTTCCCTTCCCATTGCGCATGCTTTGCTTGAAGCTCCGCCTCCCATTTCTTCTTCTTTCCTATTTGCTCTTCCAGCTTGCGTCGCGGACGTCCCTCTTTCTGCTTTCTCCCTTCACGTTCTCTTGCACACACATGCACCCGTACACAGAGGAAGAGCTAGGTGATATCATAGCGCGCATATGCTCCTGCGTACTGTTCAGCTCGCAAGTGCGCCCATCCCCTAGCTCCCTTTCGATGTGTGTGAATGTGTTTATTCGCAAAGGTGACGTCAAACGAGGCCGACTTCTTCTGTATGAGATGGCTGAGGAGATTTTCTGAGGAGAGAGGAGCACCAACACAGAGGAGCGTATTTTCACTTAACAGGGTATGCCTGTGAGTGTGGTAAAGGTGGCTTTCCTCTTCTACTTAATCATATAAAGATGGTAGATGGACATCCTTGCCAGCCGCCGCGTGGGTGCTTGACCTCCGTAGTCGACGATTTTCCTCTCTTAGCTGGAAAGAAAATGAGAGAATAAAGTGCGCGTGTTGATTCTCTTTCCTTCCCGCACGTTTTTCTGCGTTTTAGCTCCCCAGCGGCTTCTCTCATGCAACTCCATCGCTTTGGAAGTAGCGGGGGCTGGAGTGTGTGTGTGTGTGGGGGGGGGGCTCCCTCGCCATGCGTATTCACAATCCCCAGCGTTTTATGGCACATGTGCAGCACTTTCTCTCCTTCCACCGTCTTCTCCGACTTCATCATACTCACCTTTCCCCACCTTTTCTGCTCATTTTCGTCTCTCCTCTCTGCCTACGGACGCCCATCATTTTCTTCCCGTCCTTCTCTTCCCTCCTCCCTCCCTGCCCATAATTTCGTCACCCCCCTCTTTCCTCCTCCAGCGGCGCTCGCAGCGTATTCCCTGTTGAGAGCTCAGCCCAACCCACCGCGAGGCTGGTGCTCCCCAAACCGTCAGACGGCTACGACACAGCGTCAGGGGTAGTATTATCTCTAGCCACAGAGGGAAATAAGTCTTACGCAGCAGGTGAAACGTGAAGAGGAGAACTTTTCGTAGCACACACAAATATTTTTGCTCTCTGTTATTCTCATTCTGAGAATAATCGTAGCACCTTTTTATTTAAGTGGTGACCCTCACGTGCACCCCCTTGCTTCGCGACTTCACTATGTTCGCCGTCTTACCCATCTCAGCTGCTGTGCCCACGGAAAGCGCTCTCCGTTCACTGGCTGACTCGGCTACCTCCGTCGCAGATGCGCTTACGCCATTCCTCGAGGCACCTTCACTACAGTCGGAGCCTAAACAGCAACCGTACACAATCCAGAAGGTGGTGTCCTGTGATATCGCCTACTCGGCCTTGCTCAGGAGTGATGGAAAGTTATTACTTCTCTCGCAGTTGACAGAGAACGGCCCTCTTGACACATCGAGTGTGTCAGTACTGGAAAGTGGCGGTGAGGAGGTTGTCGATGTGGCTGCTGGCGCCGCACACATCGTGTACTGCACCACCTCAGGAGCTGTATATAGTTGTGGCTACGACAATACGTACGGCCAGCTTGGTGATGGTTCCGTCTGGTCGTGTGAAAGCCACTCCAAATCGAGCGGCCGAGGTAACGCCGCTGTGCCACCTCCTCTCAGCGAGCCAAAACGCATCGCAGAGTTCGGTGTGAGCTCGTCTGACTGTTGCAATGATAGTGAAGAGGCAAGCTGCGGCAGCACCATAGCAACGATGAAAAACACCACGGACTGCAGAGAGGCCATCGGACTGGCCCTACCCCCGTCTTCTTTGGCGAACTCATCACCTACCACCAAGTCGACTGCTGATTCAACCCAGGTGATGACTCCTAACGCCAAACGTCACGTCCCTCCTCGTGCTGATCACCGTGTTGCCCAGGTTTCGTGTGGAGCGCGGCACACGCTTCTTTTGACGCAGTCCAGCAGATGTGTCTATGCATGTGGTACCGGTGAGCATGGTCAGCTTGGGGGCTCCCGTTTGACGCTAATGCAACCCACTTTCCGCGCGATCCCGCTGTTGTTCGGTCTAGACATGGCGCAAATTGCCGCGGCGGGCTCCCACAGTTTTGTGCTGCTTCGAAACGGGCTGCTCTACGCTTTCGGGGATAATACTTGTGGCCAACTGGGTCTTGGTCACACGCGGCGCGTAGACCGCCCCACGTTAGTGCCACTGAGGGGTGAGGCAGAGGCTGGGGCAGACCCCAACACGAGTTCCCTTCCTTCGGCGTCGGCAAAGGCTCGCCGCCTCCTCGACGCGAAGGCCTACAGCTCGTTACGCGCACCTTACGCCTCCACAGGGAGCGCTTCTTACCCGTTGCGGGTTCCACGATTGCAGACGGAATACGAAGCTGACGGTTCGCCGACTGAAGGCGGAGAGCGTGTCGTTGACAGTGCCGCAAAGTCGTTGCGGGATGATTGGAAGAGCAACTTTAAAGTGGTGCGTGTCTACTGTTGTGCGTGCTGGACCCTTCTAGAGACCACCCACACTCAATTGTGGCTCTCATGTGGCATCGTGCTCACGCGTGGTGTAGCCTCCTCCAGTGTAGTTGCGGCGGGAGCTCGTATCGACGGATGTACTGTTCTTGGTCGGCCCCTCATCGCCAACAAGTCCGAGGCCTATTCTTTCCAGCCTGTGCAATGGACAGCAGAGCTCTCAGAGATGCAAAGTGGTGTAGTGGCGACTAGCTCGGCATTTCCAGCAACACCGGGATGGATCGGAGGGGCACCAAGCACTTTTGGCACTGCGCTTTTCGGGAGCGGTGAAGGGAGAGAGAACGAGATGCCGGAGTTGCCCCTTGCCCCGGCTCCTCCGTGCTGTGACTCCTTCACCGCGGCACCTGAAGGAAGCTCGTCTCTAGGCAGCGTCAACGCCACGACGGCCCCTGTCGCCGATGATTTTCCAGGCAATTCCCACATCAGCCAGACGCTGCCTAGCTTGATGCAGGCCACCAAGGCTACTGCCAAGGTCCTGTCGCAGGTAGGAGGAGCTGTGGTGAAGGTATACCCTACGTCTCTACTCGTTGCGTTGCCCGATCTCACTGCCGCGAGTCTTAACATGGGGAGGGTGAATACCAGGATTATCGTGCAGAGTGGCAGCCCAGCACCGGTGGCAATGGAGATGTTTTCGCAGAAGTCTTCCTGTATGCATGTGGTGACCGCCAGTAACGCCGATGCCCCTGCAAATGAACTTTCTCCTGCAGGATCAAGGGGTACCTCCATTCTAAAGGTGACCTCCTCTCGTGGGATTGTCATACCTCTGCCGACATACGTTCTGATAGTGTAAGGTCGCGCGGCTTCCTCCCACTCATACCCTCGTGCACGCGCCGTGCGTCTATGCGTGCGTCCGGCATCGGCGGGTACGTGCTGGTATACGACCGGCGAGACTGTGGAAAGGGAAAGGAATGTAGACCATCGCATCCGGATGAAGGAAGCGGTGCAAGGAAGAAAACCCCAACAATCGCAAATATATATTGCATGTTTCTGCCAGTGTGAGGGTGGACGATGTAATAGATGATGTATAATAAGCCATCAATAGCCGCGTCCGCCTCTGATACGCGGCACCTGGAAGCAGAATCGCACTGAGAGCAAGACCATGCGTTGCGTGTGACGATCTTGAGAAATTAAAGTTAGTGCAGCAGTGCACACTGCTCCCGCTCCCTTTTCGATACCCACCTCGGCCGCCTCCATTTCCTTTCTTTCCCTTCATGCTGACCGTTCTAGGTTTCATCTTCCTCTTCTACATTGTGCGCCCTCCTCCCCTCACAAAAAGCGGATAGAGAGGGAAGCGAGGAGAGGAAACATGCTGAGAAAGTGGGGTGGGGAAATGGGTAAGTAACGCTGGGCCGTAGAACAGGTCTTCCCCACTTCTTGACCCTCGCCTCTCCGTCATCCACTCGAGTGGCAGTATTACCGCCAGCCACCTCCTTATCTTTCTCACGTGGTCAGATAGTTCTTCCAAGATAAGTTGCGTAGCTAAGACTTTCTGTAAGCGGCTGGATCCGTGAAGTGTGCTGCAATGGTTCTTTTAAAGTCCCCTAGCGTTTTCACCACCTTTCCTCTACTTACGCGCACTGCACCGCTCGCACCTTCTCTCTCCCGTCATTTTCTTTCCCCTCTTTCCCTGCTTCATCTCTTGAGACTACAGCCCGTGTGACTCCTCATTTCTGATGATTTCCTCCATGACACATCGTGGTTTATCCGCTTTCCAACCTCACCCCCATTCCGTCCCTCTTTCCTTTACTCGTTTGCCATTCTGTGGTTCGGGAGAAGGCGAATTCTCCTCCCCTTTTTCTCTCTCTCTCTCCCTCGAAATACGATAAACGTACAGCCGTCTTCGCCACCACGGACTTTCCTTTCCTCCTTTCTCCCCTATCCCCCTCTTTTTTTGTTGTTGTGTAACTTCACTTTGACTCTTCTTCGTTGCGCTTCCATAATTCCCCTTTCGTGTGTGTGTGTGTGTGTGTGCCTGTCTAGTTGTACGTTTGGTACCCATCGCAACACATCATCAATCGTTGGGCGTCGGTTTCTTTGAGAAGCCGTCTCCTTCTATCCATTCCTTTAACCCCCCCTTCTCCTCCTGCGTTCCTTCAGGCCGCTATAGCAATACTTGTAGAAAGTGGCGCAGCACAACGGTTGCTAGGAAAACAGTCGAGCCATGCCACTGCTCAACATAACTGTGTACGGCCTTTCGGGGCGGACACTAGAGAGGTTTTTTGCACGAGAGTCTTCGCGCAATGCACAGCCTCTGGTCGCTACTTCTGCCGCAGAACTGCGCTTCGGTCTCACAGCGGCGGCGGCAAGTATGGGGGCATGGGGAAAGACGTGGCCAGTTGTGCTTCAGCGGTGTTCGTGTAGAAATACACCTTGTGTCCATGTCCCACGGGTGTTGAGCCCATCAACATCCTGCAACAGCCACGAAAGGACTGTGCCGGAACATTACGTGGCCCAGGTGCATCTCACAGAGCAGGAAATTGCTGCTCTGGAGAAGCTGCCAAAAGAGGAAGCAGGTGACGAAGTTGACTCGCTGCTCCAAACCGAGCAGTGCCTACTTCCCTGTCGCTTGGTCATTGTAGAAGAGGCTTTTTTCCGCGTTCCGTTGACGCCGGAGTCTCGCATCTGCGCTACACCAGGCACTGTCATTGCTGGAGTTGATCGGCTACACACCTTTCCTTCTGTTCTCCATGTCAGTCCGACATCAAAAGAGCAGGAGGCTTCCTTATGGAGTCTTGGGGGAGAGGTGCCACAGTGGCTCGCAGTGCTCGATGTGCGCTCTCCATCTTGCGAGGCGTGCCTCAAAGAAAGACAGTCCGACTCTTCCTCCTCCTGCGAGGGCAACGAGATGACGGTCTGTTTCGACTCTACAGGCGAGCAGTTTGCAGCACTTCACAACTTGCCCGCCCTTCCTCCGAGGCCCATGCCATCGATGCTTGCTGCGACGCTGTCTGCATCCAATGGCATGCCTTCCCCGGCTTCCCCAGCGGACACCGTGATCAGCCTCAGTCTGACCGAGGATGGAGCTCTTCCCCCGTTTTGCGAATGCGGCCCAAAGGATATAGATGGGGCCGATGCGCATATCCCTGGGCCCCTGCTGTCTCTCACTTTCTACGGAAATGATCCTGCTCGCCCTTACGATCAAACTGCGTGGCAATCGGAGCTGACGGTGCGCCAGAGTGAAGTCGTGCATCGTCTAGCGCGCGACACCCACGATGGAGCTCCAGTGACCACATTGTGCCGAGTCACTGATGTTCGTCCGATTCCCGTTGAAGGAAGTTGCTGGTGTCCATCTGACCTGCCGGTTCCTGCTCCCCTCGAACAGCAACTGCGTGAGAGACGCTCGAAGCGTAACCCTGCCTCATCCACAAGTATTACTGCTCAAGGTAACAACAACGGGGGAAGTACGCTGACTTCGCCGGTATCCTCGGTATCGACCGTCTCTTACTCAAGTCGACATCACACGCGCCGTGAAAACATGCGAAGGTCAGGGCGCTGCGTCACCGCTCACCCTTCATCCGGGTTTCTCGCCAAAGGCTGGTGCGTGCGCCCGTTGCAGATGATAAAGCCAGTGCTCCCGGAAGTGGACAACGCAGAGAGCTTGGAAAACACACACTTGGTCACCGCTCGCTCACAGCATTCTTGGACGTGCCTACTTAACTTGCGTGAGCTTGACGAATTCGGTATTGAGGTGACGGTGGCCGTGCCACAAATTTCCGGTGGCGTGGAGTTTTCGCTGAAAGGGAACACAGTTCTCTTTTCTGGAATGCTGAAGTCTAGTACCAGCGGAACGCTTATGCTGCCCGTTCATTGTCCCGCACCCGCAGATGCACCGGAGGGCATCAACTCGCTTTGGATGAAGTTATACGTGCAGTATCTGCTGGTGTTTCCCATGGAAGCAAAAACCCTTGAGGGGCCGCTGCAGATCGTTCGTTCGGTGGACAATCAGCGACGGCTTACAGTGCCGACGTTGATTGGGCATCGTGGCCTGGGCAAAACGGTGACACGGGCGCCAGCCGTTGTGACGGGCGATCCTCTCATCGTTAAATGCTCTGAAAACACAGTTTCGGCGTTCCAGGCGGCTCACGCTCGCAAATGCGCCATGGTGGAGTTTGACGTGATGCTCTCCGCTGACCGCATCCCCGTAGTGATTCACGATCCTCTCATTGAGCTGATGGCGTTGAAACGTGAGGCAGTGTGGACTTCTCCTGAACATGCGGAATATACTCTAGTCCGCGCTGCAGTGCATAAACTGAACTGGGCACAACTGCGCGATCTGCATTCGCAGTGCTGCAAGACCCTTGGTCGTGTCGCCCCCATTAAAGATTTACTGATGCATCACTGGGAGGGTCTCATCTCATGGGCTCGCAACCGACCGCCAAAGAAGCTGGCGCAAACTTTGTCATTGCAAACGCGAAACCACGGTAAACCTGGAGGGTCTGTGCGTGGCGTGGAGAGTGCGCTGATGCGCGTGGAGGATTTTCCTAATGGCGTCCCGTCCCTTCGCGAGGTACTACAGCAGACACCGCCGTCCTTGGGGTTCAATATAGAGGTGAAGTATCCGTTCCAGCCGCGTTCCGACTCGAACCTTTTTCTCCAAAGTGACGCATTCGAAGTGAACGGCTTCGTCGACGCAATTTTGCAAGTCGTCTTCGAATTTGCCGAAGATGGGCGTGATATCGTCTTCAGCAGTTTTGATCCCAACATCTGTCTTGCATTGTCGCTCAAACAGAGTCGCTACAACGTTTTCTTTCTAAGCGATACAAAGGAGCTGCGCGATCTGAAGGACTATCGCTCCTTTTACGTTGAGGGAGCGATCCAGTTTGCGACAGCGCAGCACCTTGCTGGCGTATCGATGAACGCGGGAACACTCCTGTCACAGGCCGACGAGGCAGCGTTGCTGGACATCCCTGAATCCCCGTTGTACGGCTCCTCCGAGCACGGCCCCGTGGCGGCCAGTTTCTTCCGCCCCGAGAGCACTCACCCCGAGCCCATGAAGGCCCCGTCGTCGTTTGGCACGTTTGGCCAAGCCATTATCGCCGAGATGCATTGCCGTGGCCTCAAAGTCTGGACGTGGGGGAGCATGAACAACTACCTGTACTTCACCCACGCACAGGTAACGAAGATGCAGGTGGATGGTGTGATTGGTGACCGAATCCCAGTATTCTCTTCCGCGGCGTGAGCAACGGGGTGTATGAAGATGGCGAGCGCCGAACGTGCCGACACGCCGCGCGCGAAAGTGGTAGAGGAGTGGTATGGGGGTATGGCGCGGGCAGTTGGTTTCCTCTCCTCAGCCCTGCAGGGATAGTTGCCTTCACGTCAACAGAAAAGGGGGGGGCTCGAGAGGACACGTGGAGGCAGCGCCAGTGGTACACCTCTGCGGCATGGAATTGAGCCGTTTTCCAACAGTCTACGGCGTATTTGCTGGATTAGAGGGGCCAGGAACTGCTCAGAGAAGAGGAAAGGTGGCGGGGTGGGAGCGGCTTTCTCAAAGTGAGCAGTAGGCGAAAGGGATATCGTGCGCACATCGCACGCCCTTGAAGGAAAACACACACGCGCACTCCTGCGAAACACGTGTGTATGAAGGAAGGGGTAAGGAAAAGGATCCTCCGACCCCCTTTCCCGCCTTCCGCAACATCGAATTGTGCAGGGCTACCAAAAGCAAAGCCGACGACGAGTTGAGCTTGAAATAAAAAGACGAGGGACAAGTGATGGGGGGATGCATGTATGGGAGGTAAAGAGAGCACTCAAGCAACTGAGGAATAGTGCGCCTTTCAAAGACTCGCCACGACCACGCTCGCGGCAGGCTTGTGGATCAAAAGGGAGTGCTGCCAATCGAAAAGGAGACGGCTATTTTATGGTGTTTTCACTCGCCCTTAGCTTCTTTCCGCATTTACTTTTTGTCGCTTCGCTCCGTCTGTGAAAAGAAACAATGAAACGATGGCCCCCACATCGTACATCGTCGACCTCCTAGTCGATTCGTTGCATTAACCTTATCTGTGGTTGAGGATATATATATATTTACTACTACCAAAGCACAATAAGATCTTTTTTCACTTTGGTGTTTGTAGAGAGCATGCCAGATCTCCATGATTCGAACGATTGGAGTCGCCGGCGAACATCCATTGGAAAGTGTGTTTAGGCAAAATGTATACGCGTCAGACAGCGATGCGCGGAGGCATCATTACGCTGCTACTTTTCTGTTTTCTTCTTGTCTTAACAGGAGTTTAGGAGGGCTCGTAGAGATGAGCTGCCCATCATTCGACTAAATTCCCTATCTTCCTCACTTTTCGTTTTGCTAATATCTCCCTTTCCCACGAAACCAACGACAACGGCGTTCAATGAACAGAAACTCCAACCTACAACAACAAAAACACCAGACAATGTAGCACTCGCCCAGCAGGGTCTCAAAAGGGGACAAACACAGCGAGAGAGATTCGCCTCCCCCTTTTTATTCCTCACCTCTTTTCATTTTTGATTACATCTTTGCTCTTTTTTTCCTTGACAATGAGAACGCGCCAGTGAAGCCACCCTTTTCTCTCTTCTTTTGAAATCGGATGCCCCCCTGCCATGTATACAACGGTACGACCATCTCCGGCAAGCACCGCTTTTTCTTTCTTGCCCCCTTTCTATCCCTCTCACCTGACACTATCCCTTGCAACGCCACTATACAATCACATATATCGCAAAAGAAAAAGAAATACACCTGAAAATATCAAAGATTTTCCAACGAGTTGAGTTTTAAATGGCAACCGTTATAGCCGAGTCGGTGAGAGGCGACGCAACCGCCACGACTGCCGTCCTCTGGGCGGAAACTCGCATTCTCGTCATCAAGGCATCAGTGCGCTTGCCTTTCTTGCCCCATGTGGGAAGATCAGACGGTGGTGAGTGGTTCTTCGCCTTTTTATATCGATTCCAATTCCTCGTTGGTCTTCTTCATTCCGTGGTTCTGAACCTCTATTCACTTTCTTGTGGTGCACATGGCGTTGACAGAGTCGTGCCTCCGCGATTGTCATAGTACGGGTTCTCTGCCAGCTACGTAGGGTACTGAGGTTGTCCTTGGTCTCGCTCTTATATCCGCTCACCAATACACGTATTGTATTTATTTATTTATCGAGTCACCTTCCTACTTCAGTTTCTAACTGGTTCTGTTTTGTGTTCGGAGCGCAGATTCGGGTGCCCCTCACGAACTGCCTTCCTTGCGACCATGTCAACAGTTGTGCGCTTTCTCATTTTTTGTTTGGTGTTGACTTGTACCGCCACTCTTGCCACCGCAGCGCCTTTGTACAAGGTGGAGCTGGTCCAGGTGGTTCATCGCCATGGCGCTCGATCCGCACTGGTCACGGGTAATGAAACGCTCATCTGCGGTACGGAATTCCCATGCGGCATCCTCAACTACCAAGGTCAGACGATGCTTGAGAATTTTGGGAAGTTTCTGCACTACCGCTACAGGGAGGACCCAGAGGTAGTGGCGGAGCCATACTTCCCTTACGAATCATATAACTTATCCATTGCATACACGCGCTCCACAGATGTGCTGCGAACTCTTCAGAGTGCAGGCGCTCTGCTGCGGGGACTTTACCCTAACATTTCAGCCTTCTTTCCGGCCATACACACGGTGGAGACAGCCGAAGACGTGCTCTTGCACAGCTCCCTTGTGCCGATCATTTTGGCTCGCTATAATTATGGTGATCAAGAGGTGCGTGATTTGTGTGACCCAGTCCTGGACCAACGCATGACTTTTGAAAAACTGCAAGCAGTGGCAGCTGAGGTGCACTCGCAGTATTTCTGCGCCAACTTCACCTTGCGCTCGCAGTGTGCCGAACAGCTGTGTGACATCGCTCACGCCTACGAATCGACCGGCCAGATCGACAGCTTCCCGTTGCTACGCCAGCATCTCGACGATGTCTGCGCAATAACGGCGACGAGCTCACGCTATTACTTCGGCTACAACGCGAGCGACCCGGTTCACCGGAAGCAGGGGGCACCGTACTACCATCTGACCAAGCTGCTGATGGAAAATATGAAAGCACATCAGCGGCCTTCAACGGCCCCGTCGTTCAAGCTCTATCAATACAGTGCTCATGATACGACCATCGCGCCTTTGGCGGCTTCCTTTGGCGACAGCTCCCTGGAGGCGATGCTGCCGCCTTTCGGCACCGCCTTTATTATCGATCTCCTCACAAGAGTCGATGCGCCTGCCAGCTCCACCTCGTCTCGGTACTACGTGCGACTACTTCGCGGCCACTCCGGTGTGACGCCGTCGACAAACTTCACGTTCGCACTTGGCAGCTTCTCGATGCGCTGCATGAACGAGGCGGGGCACGTGTACGTGGCACCGGACAATATTTGTCCTTTCGCCGACTTGGAGCGTTTCGTCAACTCCACCGCACCGTCGAGCCCGATGGGGACATGCTACCTAGATCCCGGCCTCTACGACCGCATGGGCTGCCCGGTGGACGCGATGTCGGACAGTCGCAACTTGTCAGAAGACTGCCACTTTTATCGCAAGTACTGTGGAAAATTCGCGTGTGGCGAGGGTTATCACCTCGCCGCTGCTGACTACGGCTGCTACCCTACCTTCGTCATGAAGCAGTCATCATCGTCGTCGTCCCTCTCGAAAGGTGGTATCGCGGCGTTATGCCTCGTACTCTTCATTGCCGGCGGCGCTGCTGGCGGCGCTGGATGGGAGGGGTGGCGGCGCTACCAGAAGTCCAAGAGCGAGCAGAACGAGGCCCTGGTCGAAAATTTTTGATGGTATTTCCCTTCCCCCTTTTGGTAGGAATCGCAATAATTACCATCGACTCCTGCATCGTCACGTGTAATATATATCTATATATATGCATCCCCTTAGCTAGCCCATTTGAATGAGTTCCCTTTTCCTCTTCCCCCGCAACTTACTTCAACGTGTTTCTACTTCAATATTATCGGAGGACCCACGGCACCTGTTGATCCTCGTGCGCGTGCGGCATCATCTCGTTGCTTCGTGTGGAGATCTCTTGTTGACCGTCTTATAAACCAGAAAAAGAAAACTTACTTGAAGGTGCAATCCATGATAGTAGTGTCCCAACAAGGGGCAAGTAAATCTTTCACCTGTCGCCGGACTGATCCCGAGGCCCCAGCAACTCCTGCAAGCGCCACGTCCCGCCCCTCCCCTCGCTCGTTTCCGCTGTGTCGTGAGGTGCACTGGACATCCCTCTCCGTCGTCTACTCCATGGCCCCCCCCTCCCCCCCTCTTCCGCGACCCCGCCGCGAAAAAGTCGTCCCCACCCTCGGTGGGATCAAATATTCCCTGTAATAGGAGAACTGGAGTTTTTAGTTCAGCACTAAGTGAACAATCACCTGAGGTTCTTGCGTTCACATCTCCCTGCGCAAGGCTTACCTGGCCGCCGATTATCACGAGGGACTCGGCGCACTTGGTCAACGAGAGCGCTCAAAAAACAAGGATCCCGCCGCGGGCGGTGCAGACGCCACTCTAGAACAGATTGCCGAGTCGGTCGCGTGGTGTTCCCACCGAAGTGAGGACACGGGATCAAATTCTCGTGACACCGCATTTTCATCGGAGTCAGCGTCGCATGTCGAAAAAGGGTCCAGCCGGGAATTGAACCCGGGACCTCTCCCACCCTAAGGGAGAATCATGCCACTAGACCACTGGACCAACGCTCCTTGCACCCTCATCATGGACAGCAACTCTGGAATGGGCAGGACTGGGGCTTCCTGGAAAACCTGTAGCGCAGTTGGTCTAGTGGTAGAATTCTCGCCTGCCACGCGGGAGGCCCGGGTTCGATTCCCGGACTGCGCAGCGTTTTCCGCGAGGCCAGCCATCCTTTCTCGCCGGTGTAGGAGCGGTTTTGCAGCGAATTGGGCGTGGCTGCTTAGCTCAATGGCAGAGCGCCGTCCTAGTAAGACGGAGGTCAGGGGTTCGATCCCCCTAGCGGCCTTTGCTTTTCGTGAAGGGGGTTGGCGGGGAATGACGGCGCCGCGTGTGCTTTCCTGTTTATCGAATGTGGTGGTTACAGGAGGGAGGAGGGGGTTAAGCTGTCGGGCACTTCGGGTTCGCGCGATGGCGCCGGGTGTCCCTCGCGGGCTCATTGCGCTCGTTTGCTTCGCTACAATTTACTGTGGCTTTGAGAAGTCCACCGCCTTCTCCCGAAGGAGACGGCCGCACCCCGAGAAACAGGCTGCATGGAAATGCGCGGGTTATCTCAGGGTCACCAGGGGTTCCGGGCTCCTTGGGGGTGGCCCTTCGCATGAGGGTTCGGCAGGACCAGTGGCGGGGGGGGCTTGGTTGGAATGCATGTGCGGGGTTTTGGAACACATCAGGGAACACTCCCCTCTGCTCAGGCCAAGGGGCGGCGGGGACTGAACACCTCATGCGGCGCGCCCCGTGGGATTGAGCGCTTGGCACGCCGGCGGCCTGTCTTCGTGAGGGCTGCTGGGAAGGGAAAGAAGCGTGAGATACCCAGCAGGAAGAAAACGGAAAGAAGAAGGGCTCCAGCGGTGGTGGCCCGGACATATTTGTTCAAGAGTGGAGGGGCCAAGTTCTTCCAGAGAAGGGCACCTCACCTCCGCATGCCGGCTGCAAAGAAGTCAAAGATAAAAAGAAACCGCCTGCAAGCGAAGCAAAGAAAGAAGGACGACGAGAGTCTGAAAAACAGAAGTCTTAAAAACACAAACAGGTGGCGTCGAAAAGGTAGAAAAGCAAAAAGCGCTCACTGGAATAAAGGAAGGTGAACATACTACCTGACTGGTCGACAAATAATGAAAATGTCGAAACTATCTCCCTGCTGCTGGGGCAGGGGATCCAAAGAGACTCCGTGCGCAGTGGAGTGCCCGTCGCGACGAGAGAGCACCTGTTCGTCTACCGACCGGTGGTAGAAATAGAAAAGGGAAAGAAATCGGACCTGGGGAAAACACAAAGGGAAAATTGCATGGACAAACATCAAACATAAACGACCGGAAACAGTTCCACCAAAAAAAGATCGTTTTGTGAGAGCACTAAAATGACAGAATCGCACCACTGTGGGAGAAACGGTGGGTTCTCCTTGAAGACGACGAAAGAAAAACAGAAATTAGTCGGGCAAAAATCAGAGATCGAATCATGAAAAAGAGAATGCGGAGGAGCATTAACCGGAACGACAAAACGAAACCCCCTTGCTTAGATGTAGGATGCTTTCCTGAAAACCTAGAAGAAACCCTACCTAAAAAACGAGCAGGGGTGGGTGGGCGGGCACGCGAAAATAACGCAAAGGCAAGTGGTCGTGGCGATGCTGCTGTGCGGGTTCACAAATGGATCATAAAGAATATCACAGAAGAGAAATTAGCTCAAGAATGGATAGACAGAGAGAAAGATGGACATAAGAAAAATAGAGTTTTCCTTTTCATCGCATGGTTTGGCATACCCGATTGGAACGGTGTGGAAATAAACTTCCTCTATTGGATATCGCAAATCCGAAGATGTGTAAAAGCAAAGAGGGGTAGTAACCAATGGAGATGAAAGTGTCCACATTGCTCCTGCTAGTCCATGATGCCATTTCCGAACCGCCAACAACACTGTACGACATTGTCTTTGGTATTCGGTTCGCCCCACGCAAAAACGGAGTGTGTGTGTGTGTGTGAGGAACCTGTGAAATAAAAGTTCACCATGCTCCGATTTTCACTTTGACCCCCTTTCTGAAAAGAATGGGGGTTTCCCAGGAGACCATTTTAGCTTGGGAACCACCATCCGAATCGAATAGGGAGTCCACAAAAAATTAATCCCATTACAAACAATCTCCCATACGGCCTCATGCAAGTGACACGCCTTTTCTTCACATTATACAACTCTCTCAGAAAGGCTTGATTGATCGCGACTGAGTGTCTTGGCTGATCGGAAGGTTCAGCGTAAACTATCCCGACAAAGGAGCTGCACTGTTGTTTCCGGATGCGGTGCAAAGGACCCTTTCCACCGTAATTAGTCTTCGAATCCTCCTGCCTTCTCTCACCGCCTCTGTTTTTACCCCCGCCGTCTGTTCAATCGGGAAACGATGTGGAGGTGCCCTTCCTTTTTCCTTCACGCATTAATACCAGATCCCTGTGCGTTATTTTTGGCTTTCCTCTTCGTGAATATCCGACCCCCCCGTCGGCCCTAGCGCCCCGGCAGTCGCATTTTCCCTTCGGGACAAACAGGACGTCGGTGATGCCGCGCACGACGGTTCGCTTTGTAACTGATCCAACCGGTGGCTTGTGCCCCCCTTTTGCTCCGCTTATCCCCAAGGCGGAAAGCCGACTCCTCATCAGCAAAAGTGAAGGAGGACAGAACATTTTCCTTAGAGTTCAGGTGCCCTAGTGTCTTTTCCCCAAATGGGAAACCCCGGAGAGGGATCCCGTGGCCCGATCCCCAAGTCCCTTAAGAACCAGAGGCACTTTGGGTGAAAAGCAAGGCCGCTAGGGGGATCGAACCCCTGACCTCCGTCTTACTAGGACGGCGCTCTGCCATTGAGCTAAGCAGCCACGCCCAATTCGCTGCAAAACCGCTCCTACACCGGCGAGAAAGGATGGCTGGCCTCGCGGAAAACGCTGCGCAGTCCGGGAATCGAACCCGGGCCTCCCGCGTGGCAGGCGAGAATTCTACCACTAGACCAACTGCGCTTACACGTTAAAAGATGCCAGTGAAGCTCTTCAGGCCCGCCTCCGAGAACATGGGCCGGTTTCCATAAATGGGGCGGCAGGGAGAGGCGGTGTGTTTTGGATGACTGTCAGGGTCGCGGGGTGGGGGTGGGCTTCCTTGCAGGGGCTCTCTAGAAGAGGAGGCCGGCGCCGATACTGTTTTGAATCTGGGCTTCTCACCCCGTGTCTCTATATCCATTTTCCGCACATATTGCGAATAAAGCGAGTCGAATGACGTTATTTTTTTCCTGGCAAAAGAGCGGTCCCCCCCCTCTGTGGGCCTTTCATAGTTGATTGTCGGCCCACCTGAATTTGAGGTTGGCCAGCTCGTGGCGAAAGCGAGTTTCGACATCACTCATCTGCTGTGTGTGTGCCAGTGCTGCGGCATGCTCACGCAACGTGGCCACCACAACAGCGGCGTTGACAACTTCTTCGCTGACAGAGATGCCCTGGGCACTGACACCTCCATCATCATCCCAGTCGTCCCAGCTGTCGTCAGCCACTACTCGACCGATGGTGGCATCTGCTTCCCACCATCCTGGGCACACCTTTCCTAGACGACCGAAGATGGCGGCAAGCGCGGCGGCGTAGCAACTCACCTGCATGCTGGGAGGTGCAAAGCTATTTGGTCGCATTAGACTTGTCATCAGCGCGCGGATCTCCCGCAGCACCTCCGGCTCTGTCCGCGGCGATTGATACAACTCACGGTAGCATACCCTATCAACCGCGGAGAACGCTGTCCCAGCGCTTTTCTCAGGTATCGGCGCATCACTCGACGTCTCCGCCGAAGTGCCCCACAACGCTGCACGAGGGATGGCTTCGCGGGTCGGCGCAAACTGCCTCAGCCACGCAAGACCGAGCGGCACCGCGTCCCCACCCTCAATCAAGGCTGGCGCGATGTACGCCTCATGATACACAAAGGAAAGTGGTCGCTCCTCTCCCGCAACGGTGCTCTTTGACTGCGTCGAAACCATCGCCCGAATCATGGCGACTAGGAGGCACTGCTGATGCGTTTGCAGCTCCGCCATGGCCGCTGCAAGCGTCGGGATGAGTTCCACCATACGCCGCTTTTCATCCCTCGTGCCGTGATGATGTACCGTGTGTACAAAGTCAGGCCCAAAACGGATGTGCCCTCGTTGTGTTGCATCCGTCAGAAGCTCCACCCACCAGGTCGGCATCAGCAACACCTCTACGCACCGGTGCCATTCGGCGCAGCCCATCACACCCGCAAAGTATGTCACTAAAGGGAGCAGCGCACACGTTGCGGTCATGCGTACTGAGGACTCCAGCCCGCCCACGTGTGGCTTCGAAGCGAATCGGGTCTGCTCCAATGTCGCATACGACTGCACAACTTCCTTCACTCGGTCCTGTGTCTCTCCCGCCGATACCGGCACGGCCCCGCCTTCCCTCCTCGCCGCCACCTCCGCCATCAGCCGTCGGATGCTGAGGAACCACCACATACTCGGCAGTACCACGGTGGCGACATACACTTGCGCCCGTACGAGTGCGCTTATATCCGCATTCAGAGCAAGACGGTTCAGCTCCCTCTGCACAAACCCCTCTGGCGCGTAGCAGGTTTCGCACACACGCCGTAGTGTCATCGGCGGGGCGAAACGGAGGTGGAACTGGAGTAGGAGCGGGTAAACCTGCAGACCCATGCGGGCAACCTCGAAACACGGCGAGTGAGTCGCTTGAAAAGCTACTGCGAGTGACGTGTGTAAGAGGGCGGAGGTGGATGGATTCGTGGCTTGTTGGCAAATGAGAAACGGATTCGGCGCCTCTTCCGGTGTGGAAAGCATGTGCAGTAGGTGCTGCTGAAGAGCCATCATGACGGTCTCAAGCCTCTGCCAACTCAGCTGGTTACCACCCTGCAACCTCCTAACACCGTGAGCCTCACTGCTGTGGCTCAAGTCATAACCGTCACCCTGCTGCGGCATGCAGTCCCGGTGCTCACAAAGTCTTTCCACGAGGTAGATGAATACAGCCATGGACGGTGGCCGCAAGATCTGGGCAATATACTGGCGAACACTGGACGCTGGATAACTTGAAAACTGGAGGAGAAGCGGCATCATGTCTCCTTCCTCCAAGTGCACAGCGTGATTGTCTACAAGTTCGGTCAAGGCAAGCAGATTGCCTTCCGCAGCGCGCGTGCTCTCCATCTCTCCCAATACTGCTTCCGAGTTCTCTTGCACCGAGCACAAAGACTGCTTGAGGGTGCGACAGACGTAGTCCACAACAAAGGAGGTGATCGCGGGTGAAAGAAACGACGACCGGCGTCGATCGACAAGGTTACCGAGGATGTGCGCGGTTGCTTCTCGCACCGGCAGCTGTGCATTACGTAAGGCTGGGAATAATACGGTGAATAGAAGGGAGCGAAGCCCTGCCTCATCGGTGCGCAGCGCGTCGCCTGATTTGGTACCGCTGCGCTCGTAGAGATTTGCCAACACTCGCACAATCCCCTCCTGCTCGTACCAGAGTGAAGTACGCCGCCATCGTCGCCAAATATACTCTAGTGATGCGGAGACGCCTGCGGAGGGAACATCTGATATCTTCGTAGCGTCTGTCTCTGGAACTCCGTTCGCTCCTGCCTGCACAATAGAGTTACTCACAGGAGAGCATTTAGCACATTGTGCCAACGCTGTCACTGATGAGGAGCGAGGCGCAGGTCGGTGTTGATGCTCCAAGATAAGGTCCATCTCCGTTTGGAGCAGGTCGGCCATCACCGACGCGGATAGGACGCGGATGCGGGACCACGGGTCAGCGACGCCCATCATCACCACTTCTGCCCACTTCCATCGAGGTCCACATTGAGGCGATGCAGCAGTGAGACCTCTGCCAGTGAGAAGCCGACGGCTGGAGGAAGGCGGTTCGCTAACATGCGCAAAAACTTTACTGAGAAACTGGAGCCGGACATCGGGGTTATTAATGAGGGATTCCTGTGCGAGGAGCACCAGAACCTCGCCCACTGCGTCCGCATCCAGAAGCTCGGTGATGCTTAAGGGACGCAAGGATGTCTCACGATAGGACATCAGGCCCTGTTCCTGTCGTTGTCGCGTCATTGGGGCTCGTCTGCGATGAGGGTACGTGGAGGCTGGGGGTGGGGGTGGGGGGAAGAGAGATACTGGTGTACCTTGCAAGTCAAAAGGGTATCGCGTTCCTGTGTATACACACAGTGGCCGCAGTAGCGCCTACGCTTTTTGCCTACCCCCTTTTCAATGGTTGCAGAGGCTAAGATTATCCCACTTTTCTGTTTTTTACGGCAAAAGGCGAGTGGAAGAGGAAGAGGATGGAACGGGTGATCAAGGGCGGCGCGAGATGATTGTGGGCTGTCATACCGTATGGCAGGCACTGTGGTTGCTAAAGGAAACCATCAAGAAAAATATCCGGGCGAAGGAAGCGGAGATGAGAGCGAGCCCCGAGCGATTGAAGTGCGACCCTCGTATGAGCATAGTACTTACCGTAATCAGGGGTTTCTGTGAAGCTGGTGCGAGGAGTTGAACATTTTAGCTCCACACATCGGAGTTTGGTCTGTTCCTGTGCCATGGAGCCATAAGAAGGCGATGAGGGAATGACAAGGAGAGGGCATCCCATGACGAATCGAACGCCCGCTTCACGTACCCTTTTCAAGTGATTCTTGCAAGCCCATCTTCTGGGTTTAGAAACGAAAAACATACACACACACAGATCTATATTGATTCGTGTTTTAATCACAAAACCTTAGCACTTTACATAGAGCCCCCTTTCCTCTTACGTGAGGTTCCTCTTCCATGCTTCTCCTGAAAAAAAAATGAAGAGTAAAGGAGAAGGATGACGGCAGGGGCTGGCTGGCTGGCAAGAAGAAACACCTAGATACTACTTCATCATATCACGCACTATCGAGGGGAAAAAAGAGTGGCAAGACAAACCACTAAAAGAGCAAACACAACCGAGGAGGAGTGAAGACAAGTAGCGTGGAAAAAAAAGGAGAGAAACAGAGGAGATCAGGCGCAACGTATCTGCGGGATTCCATACGTTTGTGCGTGGGCGGAGGGGCGGAGGGGGGGGGGGGTAGATCGGTACCGGTACGACTCCAAAGCGTGAGAAACAGAAAAACAATAAAAATGCCTGCATTTTACGTACACACAAAAAAAAATCCATCTAAAAACGAACAGGTTACCGTGTGGGACGTACTATGCAATTTGTTTTCGTAAAAGTAAACTTTTTGCATCAGCGCGTACACTCACTTGCCCGTGCCTTAGAGAAAAAATGAAAGGAGGGTAGGGGCTGAAGATACAGTCGGAAGATGAAAGAGAATAGCTTCCTGGAGTGGTGGTTTGATATCCCTACTTTGCACTGAAAATACATTCAGAGAGAGAGAGAGAGAGAGAGAGAGAGAGATACAGCAGTAAGCAATGCACAGTTACGATAACCAGTTACGACATCATAACTGTTCATGCGTAGGTACACGTTTGCATCTTTCTGTACAAGTTCATTACGGGTATTAGGCACCTATTACACCCTCTCTCAAGTATCTAATTTTCTCAAATCCTTTTCTTTGCCCAAGCGACTTCTATGATACCATGGGTGAAAAGGGAGCTGTACATTCGTGGAAGGAAAAACAAATGAGCCCAAAACATGTACGCAATGACATCCAGACACAAGACCGTGATCTTCGTTTAGAGGTCTTCGACGGTCTGGTGACAGAAATGGTCGCGTGGCAGATACACATAGTCGTTGTTATCTTTTGGAGCACGACGATAGCCGCAGCCTTTCATGCCGGGAATCACAACTGCGTTCGCTGTAGATTCAGTGCGACTGGCGTCTGCCGAGTAGCCGAAGCGGTTTGCTGCAGAAACGCGCATGGTTTCCCGTCGTAAAGTACGTAGCCGGTCCAGTTCCTCCCGTGCAGCAGAGTTCATCTTCGATGATTCACTTTTCTGAATGAACGAATTGCGCGGGCTGAACGTCTTCTCCAAGACGCTGTGCGGGTGCTTGAAGGCCGCCACCGAGGCGTCGTACCGAATTTCCCGACGTGGGTCGTCGATGGTGTAAGCGGAGTAAGCGTAGTTGGTGTCCAACCCAGCCAAATCCACCTTGTGGGAGAGGGAGCGGTAGTCCGTCTGTTGAGCCGTTGGCATGAGCTGCTTTCGGTAAACGGTAGTCTGATCTTTGAGTCGGTCTGACGACACCGGCATTGTCAGGTAGGGCACCTTCATGGAGGTGGCAACATCGGACTTCTCGTCTTCGGTCCAGTCATCGCGGTAAGTGGCCAGACGTTCGCGGCGGACGGTATCACGAAAGCCGGCCCCTTCCCCCTGGCAGTAATCCCATCGATACGTGGAGCGCTCGTCGAAGCCGGGAGCCAGGAAGCGGCTGTGATAGCCACGGGGATAAAGACTGTTGAGTAAACTTTTATTCTCGGGGTGCTTAATGTGCTCTTGCCGCATTTCTAAACCTACTTTGGTCATGTAACTGGAAAACTGTTTCGTGGTGAGCATATCCAGCACATTCTCTTCCTTATCGCGTTCGCTCGTCGCATTGTTATTGCGCACCGCATGTGCCTTTCGGTACTGCAAAGGGTCGATGGGCGAGAAATCTGTCGCCTGCGTTTCATGTTTCGGCATCACGCGCTCGTTTACAAGACCTGGATACGCCGTGACGTGAACGTCCATCAACCGCCGCTGCTTCATGCTAAAAGTTGGCGGCACCCCATCTCTGTCGATAGCCTCCTTGAGTGTTATGAGCTTCGGAGCCGTTGCCGTGTTTCCGGCAGTCGGGTTTTCCGATTCACAAGACATTGCTGATGGCCACAAAAAAAAACAAGAAACCTGCAGAAACGAAAACGATCTTTGTTTATGGGTGAGGAGTGTGCAAGCCAAGTCCTCGCTGGAAAAGTTTGAGGTGCTCCGGAAAAGTCGGCGGGACAGCCACCGCTTTTTCAATCTGAAGGACAACGGTGGGGGTGGGGAGGGACGATCCAGAGCTCCGTTTCCCTTTTCTATGCGTGAAGGAGATAGTGTGTTCGTCCCCAAATTCCATGGATTTGGGAAAGTACGAAAATAAATTTTAAAAGTGGACCCAGAGAGAGCGAATTGGAAGCGAGTCATCATCTTGATCAGGTCCTTGCAACGGAAAATGTGCAGTATCACCAATCACCATGGCGCATGCGCGGAAGTACGAGAAAGAAAGGAAGCTCGGTATTCGATGAGGGGCCCTGAAGCAAAAACTAAACAGATGCTGTCATTGAACACCTTGTTTCCTTGGCAGCAGGAGCGCAGTGGGCCCACTCCTTCAGAAAGGCTAGGGGAAGGGGAGGAGGAGAAAGAAGTGCTGAAAGCGAACTTCGTACCCTCCACTGCCAAAAAAGGGTAGAACTTTTCTCTATCCCTTTTCACCACAACACAGGTATAGAAGCGTCGAAGACGGAAAGGGATGCAGTGATCCACTTTACCACGGCGAGCTCACTCGGCGACGACTGTTTCCGTCGCTTTCCCTACTCTTTCTCTCCAAGGATAGTCGTTGAAATGAAGAGACATCGACAATCGGTGGTGACGACAAGCATATATGGAATATTTCTTTACTTATGCTTAAGATGATGAAGAAAGAAAAAGTCTTACTGGCGGTGGTATACGCGACGAGGGGCAGAGAGGAAAAAGTCGAGAATGAGGGGCACAAAAAACAAATCGTTCAAAAGGCGCAAGTCAACGTCAACAGCAACAAAGATCGTTCGCTTATCATACTGAAGTGAGCTTCAGAGTCACATAAGTGAAGAGTGCAAACAAGAAAAACTTAATTCTTCCAAATAAAACCCCAACACAGAGCTTGGGAGTCGGGGGAGGGCTACCTCCCACTTTCGCGATCCGTAGCGATACACAGTGTACGCAGGATACCGTCACCACCACCGCAATGGTGACGGTCCCACTCACGCACGAGCATCAAGATGAGAGGTGGGAAAGAGGAAAACGGATATCGGTAGGACCTGACGAGTGCGATCTTCCCAGTGTTTTTCACTGTATAAAAGGAACAAAAAAGCTGGGCAAAGAAAGCGTCTCCATATGCACTCATACACGTATGTATATATATATATATATATGAAGAGGATCGAGGCAGTAAGAGGTTTCTCAACCGCCGAGGAACGTTACAGGGGAGGGAGAGAAGAGGAAAGAGAGCTGCGTCTCTGATGGGCATGTGAAGGTAAGCTTACACACACACGGACAGAGCGAGGTGGGGGCTTAAGGGGAAGAAGGGGGCGGGCTTTTTTCCTCCCCACTTCTCTATCGTAGCTGCAAGGGACGTGCATGTGTGACCGGGAAGTTCAAGACCATCACGTCACGCCCTTCCTTACGCGGCCTCGCCACTACCGTGCGATGAATTGCGCTTTATCCCCCCTTTTCACGGCCACGATTATGTCGCAGGGCTGAAGAAGATTCTTCCAAGGACTCCCTTAAAAGTGCATCCAGCATCGCTCGCGAGCTCCCCCCTCCAAAAAGAACAGGACCTCTAACATCGTCTCAGCATAGCAAATACTATCGAGAAGATCATATCTTTAGAATGATGTTTTCCTTCTCTTTAGAAGAATGCCTTTCTCTTATCATCACAATCTCGGTTGTTTGCGTGCACCAGCTAGAAAAATAAGGGGGCCTAAGGGAAGGGGACAGAGGCAGCAGGTAAATTCGTGAACACTGCCGGTCCTCCTCTCAGCACGACCATGCGCTGGAGACACAAGCTTCCAGAAACACGCAGCAAAAACAGTAAAGAATCGACCTTTTTACGTGTGTCTCGTGGCCGATCCACTGAACGAGGCGTGGATGCTGCCAACTCACATGAGGAAGGTGGAAGAGGAAGACATGAAATCCAGATTTGAATTCTTCTGCATGCCCCTTTACATGGAATCAAAAAAAAGAAAGAGTGGGGGCTTCTTCCCCACGAAAAAATGTAAGCAAAACACGGAGAAGAGACCAGAAGAGAGCAGCCGCTAAGTGAGTT